>PVIC010002301.1:0-79138 GCA_004025085.1 Thryonomys swinderianus | reverse complement strand
GTGATGAGGGGAAGGAATAAATATGATACAGAAAGAAAATAAAAGAGCATGTATAAAGGGGGGAGGAGGGGGGAGTGGGTAGGGATATGGGTAAAAATGAGAATTAACTTGTGGCATATACTGGTACAAATTTCCCAATGTTATATGTGATTTTGAGATGTATATAAATTGTACCAATAAAGAATTCAATAAAAAAAGTATTTTCATACCTTGTAGAATTATATAATACTTAAATCTGATAATCCCTGATATAATATACTCCAATTTGAAATAAAGTTAAAATTCTCTAAAAAAGAACTACAGAGAAAATATTCATGAATATTTCATAGAAAATGAAATGAACCTCAAGCTCATGAGTGAGCTGAAGAATGAAACAAAATAAGAATAAAATAGTATTTTATATCTGTTAATTTAGTAATAATTAAGGTTTAATTTACTGCATGCAAGAGTATAAGAAATGAAATATTCATATGCTACTCATAAAGGTGAAAGTGTTTATAATCACTATGGGAATACTTCTTGGTGTTCTATTTAAGACGTTACCTTTCTTTAAAAACCTTGTTATAGTTTATATCTAGATGCCTCCCAAAGTCTCATGTCCTCATAGGTGCCATGTAAGGGCACCTATGTATCAGGGTGTGTATTACTCATCAGTGGATTTGTCTGCTGAAGTTATAACTAATTGTGATTTGGGAATTCATGGCTGATAGAAAGAGATGATCACTGCAGATGTAGCTGAGAAAGATTTATCTCTTCTCCTCTTCCCTTGATATCATTCTCTGCTTTCAGCTGGTATGCCATGAGCTCCTCCGCCATGGTGTCTGCCATGTCTCCCCAGCTTTTCTGCTAACTAAATATAGATTGAAACTTTTACAAACTGTGAACCAAAATGAACCTTTCCTCCTTGAAGTTGTGCATCAGGTTTTATGACAATAAAGTAACTCAGACCATCTCCTAGATACCTTGAGGAACTCTTGTATGTATATGGAGGGGCATATAACTAAAGTGCAAATGGCAGTATTTACAGTAGTAGGTAATGGAAGGCACCCAAAAGTTCATTCAAAAAATTTGAATAATATAAGATATCCATAATGAACTATATTATGCATACCTTGGCACATTAAAGACACATAATATTGAATTAAAACAGAAAAATCTCATCAACATGATGAATTTTCATATTATCTTTATATCACATTTTAGTGAAATCATTGAAATTTGACACAGGAATACCTCCACAGGAAAGTATTCAGAATATTTAGAATGTTATTGCTGCAACATGAAAGCATTGCAAATGGGGCATTGATGAGAAGTTAACAAGGGCATTCACCTACTTGGTAATGTTTATTTCCCCTGGATATGGGTAGTTTTTATATTAATGTTAAAAAAAACTCTCTGCATACCTTAAATAAATAATAAATTATGTTAAATATATGATTATGTATTACAATTGTACAAAAGCATACCCAAGTAGATATTTTCTGTAAACATATATATGTATGTTTGGTGTGTGTATATATGTGCATATGGATTTGTATATATGAAAAGTAGACAGGATTTCAACAATATAAGTATCACAGAACAAATCTTTAAAAATTGTATTACCTAGAAATTATTTGGATAAAATCATAAACTGATGCCCAAAGACATCTAAAAAGATTCAAATAGATGGCCAAAATGAATATTTAACAGGTAAAAACATTATTTTGAAGATTTAGTGCTCCTCAAGCTATAAATTGAATCATTTTTACATATCTCAATGTTAACTGGAAAATTAATAAATTAGAGCTCAGGGCCAAAATAGGCTACATGTTCCAGCTAAAGAACAAAATGATCAATAATAGCAGTATTATTTGCATAGAACTTACTTTCCAGTTCAGTTATCACTTTTTCTGGGGGTCTAGCTCTGCTTGTACTCATCTCTTTACAACTATGGATTTTAGCTCTGGAATTAGGAGTAATTGCATGTTTCTGTCTATCAACCTGTTTAAAGACTCAGTCTGAAATTTTTACATGAAAAAGTTTTAAAGTTTTCTCTGTAGAATAAGCTCATTTCTAGTTTCATGTTTTTGCTTTTATTGATTATTTATATGAGTAGATATGTGCACACATAATTTTTTTTAAGAAAGCAGATAACTTATTTGAGGGTCAGGATAGACCTTGGAAATAACTTATTTTCTTCCTTATTCTCAAAGGGTTATTGAAATATTAATTTTAATATATTATTAAATATCTATGGAGAAAAGCATACATATTTAATATCTTAAGTATCTAGAAATGCTGTATAATTCCCATTTATCTTACTTTTAATTACTTCAGACAGGAGTAAATATAACTGATAATGCAAGTCATAATTCATCACATGTCTGTTCTACATTTCAAACAATATTCCCCTAAAGTGGATGTCTCCCCAGTATCCTGCCCTAAATTTGTCCTATCCTATATAACTCTATAAATGTACACAACAACTTGGGCTTGATGTTCACCAAAACTTGACTAATATTTTTAAACTGATATGTATACATTCAATTGTTATTAAATTTTATTCATAATTTTATAATTATAGAAATTATACAGTCTAGAATATTGTTAAATTTAATTTTTGTGGACCATTTTTAATACAAGTCATCTTTATACATGTAGGTAGGATTTTTTCACAATTACATGGTTTCCATTGATTTGTAGCCCACAGATTATTAATCCGTGTTCTTATTAATACATATGTAGTTTTCACATCTATAAATAGCTTTGTTATATCTATTCTTCAATGTGTTTTTTGCTTATGTAATAACATTTGTCATATATATCTACAGAGAAAATCCATGTTCAGACTCACTAGACACTTCTGAAACTCCATTATGTCTCTATACATTTACATTCCTGTCAGGCATGTGTGTATTATTTCCACTTTATCTACCTTCTTACCATCATTTTTTGCTCTCCTTCATTTTTTTTTATTTTTGGAAACAGAATGGTGAGTGATTTTGACTTTAGTTGCACTTTATTTTGTTTTCTACTTTTCAGGTATTTAATTCATTTTTCTTCTATGGAATACCTCTTCATATTTCTGTAATACTAATTTTTTTCTCTCAGAAATCAGAGATTCCTTAATTTTATTTTGGTAGATAACATATTTGTTCTCTTATATTTTTATAATAAAATATTTAAAATAAGTAAATACATCCATATTAAGCATATTGAGATTCAGAAGAATAATACTAAACAGCTATGTCTAGATTACACTCACCATGAGCAAGTGAAACTGTTCAGTTTCATTAGTCTCTCCTTTTTTTTTTTTTTTTGAGAGAGGGTCTTGCTTTGTATTTCAGGCTGGCTCTGAGCTCACTGTGTAGTCTAGGCAAGCCTCTAACTCAGCAATCCTCCTGTCTCTGCCTCCCGAGTGCTGGGATTACAGGCATGAGCCACCACGCCCAGCCATTGGTCTCTTTTTTTATGTTATTATCACACTGTTTTGATTATTGAACTTTGGTATTTTCATTTTTATGCTTTTTGAATTAGATTTTTTAACAACTGAAGATCTTTCATGGTTGCATATAAATTTAGTAGTCTTGCTTGTTGCCTGTAAAATTTAATTAATTAATTAGCGAACTAAAATTATAGGCTCTGGAGCCCCAGCAGGCCCAGCCAAGTCCCTGACCTCCCTCTCAACAACACACACCTTTTGCAGGTAGGTTCTGTCGTGGAGTGCATGGCACACCCTGCCCAGTTCCACCATCTCCAAGGTATGTCCCATCCCATTCATGCCATCATGCCCAGCATCATATTTTTTCTTTATCCCATTGTTTTCTGACCTGTAAAGGTTATGTAGAAAACTGTAGTGATACCGTATTAAGTATTCCTTTTATGGGGTATACTCTCTTTACTACTTCCAAATTGTTTGTTTGTTTATTTATTTATTTATTTGCCTTTGCCTTTTGGTCATCTGTTTAAAGTGTTTCTGAATGTACCTTTATGTCTAACCTATTTTTTTTTTTTTTTTGAGACAGGGTCTTGCTTTGTAGTTCAGGCTGGCCCTGAGCTCACTATGTAGCCCAGGCAAACCTCGAACTCAGCAATCCTCCTGTCTCTGCCTCCCGAGTGCTGGGATTACAGGTGTGAGCCAGCATGCCCCACTGTCTAACCTTTTTATGGGTGTTAATTTTAGGACTGCCCCTCACTGGTACAGGCTTCCAGCTGCTATATAAGCTGCATTCCCTAACTGCTTCTCAGTTTCAGTCTAGGAGGAAGCTGCCTTGTGTATTAACACATCTGTGGTGAAACTCACACCCTGTTAAAATGAAGACTTTGATGGTCTTGCAAAGTTACTTTTGATTTATTTCTTGGTTAGTGTGAGCTCCATAAGTCTTGTAAAACTATTCAAAGGATTTTAAAATCATAAATGACATAGAGTTTTCAAACAAAAGAGCAAAACACACTCCGAGTGACCAGCATCAAAGAGCAGTTAGCCTTTGATATCCTACTGAAGTTGAATCAGACCAGGATAGCAGGCTGTGGCAGTGACCAGCAGTTGGCTGTGCCAACCTTCAGCCATTCTCAGGTGTCATCTGGTGACATTAAGAATGAACTGCATTTTGCTGATCCATGATTTCTATCTGGATCAGGCAGATGAATCCCTGCTGAATACTTCTGCTAAAGTATTCATTTTAGTAGCTCTTTTGGAAGGATTCAGCATAGGCAGAATTGTGTATGTTTGTATTCCTCACTCACATATTTTATAAATTTATATCACTTCAAAGATTTAACTAAATATTAATATTCATTTTAAGATATCCTTTTTGAATTTTAATATTTCATAGATTGAGATAGGTTCAAGTTTAGAGAAAGTTAGCACTAGTTCATTAGTTAACAGGCAGTTACTTAACACTGTTGTAAAATAATTGTGCCCCTGATTTAAATTCAGTAAAAATACGATGTCAGCATTAAGTGGGGTCTTTGTGTTTTCCATCCATTACTTTTAAATCTTTATATAAAACCTATCTTTAAATTTCTTCAAGCTTCAAATAACTGCAAAGTAAATAATGGTGGGATTCATAATCAAATGATTCATAGACTATTTTCAGAACCATAAAACAATTTTAGATTTTATTTCCAAACCTATAGATATAATAATTCTTAGTTTTATAAATTCAAAAATGATAAATGTTATGGTTTGGTTCAAAGCCTCATGTATTTGGATGTGTGTCTTCTGCATGCTGATGATATCAGAGGAGGGCATAGTGGATGCGGGGTTCAGGATGTTAGGCCTTGTTTGAGGCAACTGAGGATATGACCTGGGAAGATAAAATAGATCTCTCTCCCTGGCTTCTCAATTCTCTTTCTGCTTTGTGGCTTCCATGATGTGAACACTTTTCTTCCACATCAGGCCCTTCCACCATCAGTTTTGCCTCAGGGCCATACTCATGGGCTTAACCCTCTAAAAACCAGAAGGTCACATAAATCTCTTTTTCTTTCAGTTATGGGTGTCACACATTTTGTCTCAGCAACAAAGAATTGAACTATAACTAAGGGAATAACTGTCACCTAGAACTCATAGTATTAATTTATCCAAACCCTGCCTTTATATGAACTACTGAATGATAAGCTCAATAGGAAGGGTTGTGTATACTGGATTTTTTTTTCAAGCATTCCCACATAAGTTATAACTTCAGGAAATTTTAAAAAGCATTGCACTGGGTCACTTATTCTTGTCCACATGTTTTTGACATTGCTGCCTCAGCACTTAACAAAGTCCTCAAATACAAACTATATTGTACAACTGCTATTTATTTTGGGGACAGATTAGCAATTTTAATAGTAATTGTCTCCCTGATTTCCAAGTGTAAGTCTGCTCAGCAAGCCTATCTCTTATTACAAGGTTAGCATAGTTCCTGTTCTGTCTCTATGGTGGCATCAGGAAACTTCCTAAACCATTTTCCACTTTGATCCCTGTCATGACTGATGACAGTGAACAGGGGGAAATAAAAGCTGAACTAGTTACTAACTGCTTGGTTTCTTCCTCTCTGAATCTGGAAATATCTTTTTATAAAAGGGCCACCACTTATAAAAATATTTGATAGTTACATGGTCAATGATACCTTTCCAGTGTTTGTGTGTATATGAAGTACATATGTTTGTGTGAAAAAAAAGATCATATAATTTAGTTGTTAGTGTCAGACTGGAAGTGACATTTACAGAAACATCTTCAGCTCTATGCTTTTTGTTTTCTGTAATGGAATCTTGCTTTTTTAAGTGTACTTATTAAATGAATGCATGACAGTTTCCACATTCATATGCTGTGCAGTATATTGAGCTAGATTTTATTAACCTGAAAGTCTCTGTTGGGCAAAGCTCAGCTGAAATTTTAGGTATAAATCAAATTGATTTGAATGAAATCAAGTTTATAGTTTGATCTGACTTTGATGTCAAGCAAGATTTTTTTCAATTTGACTGAGAAATTGTGCTTTCAAAAGCCAAATTCATTTTTAAGCCGTCCCCCATCCTATCCCTGTTTTAACTCGATTTTCCTCAAGTGAAAATCATCAAATATAGCAAGATTTTATTACATTAATTTGATAATTTCAACTGACAAGTTGTGTTTAAAATTCCAGTTCTAACTTGTGAGACCTAAAATGTTGGAGAAATTCTTGAGAAAAAAGAGTGAAATTGATAAGTTTCTTGTACGTTGTGAAGAGTGAATAAGGATGTTGAGAGAATATTATAGTTTTTGGTATTTCAAGAATACAATAAGCAGACAAGCAAAATATGTAGTGATTGAGTTAAAGACACATATTAGCCCTGTTTAGTGAAATCTCAGTTAACATATAAATAAAATTAACTTGGTAGTCATTTTACATTTGCCTTTACCAAGGGGAAGATTAGAATAATAAACCTTAAAATACAAATAGAATTAAATTGTATGCTTTCCCCTCCATGAAATGGGCATTTTGAAAAATGAAACCAGGTTAATTTCATTCCAAGTCTGTGAGAAAAATTTATGATCACAGATTCTATGTTTCCATAAACCACCCAAGATCTTAATGAAGATATTTAACAATGTCATTCCATTAATTTGTTTATATAGTTTTTTAAAATGTAATTTAATTCTTTATGGGTACATTTTATATACATCTCACAATCAAACACAACATTGGGGAATTTGTACCAGTATATGACACAAGTTAATTTTCATTTTTACCCACATCCCTACCCACCCACACCTCACCACACCCTATATACATGCTTTTTTATTTTCTTTCAGAATCATATTTATTCCTTCCCCTCATTACATTCCCACACCAAATTTCCTCTGGAAATTTCCCATTCTACAAAAACTGTCATACTTTCTAGAGCTCCTTTACATCTACAGGTGCTCATATATAAAAAAAAAAAAAGAGATCAAGTATTTGCATATTGGTGATCTATTTATTCCCTTTATTAGTGTGTCCTCCAGGTGTATCCATTAGCATGTAAATAAATTAATGTTGTCATTCTTATGGCAGAATAATACTCCATTTTAAAAAAGAAAACACACATGTTCTTTATGTAGTCTCCAGTTGAAGGACATTTGGGTTGTTTCCCACAAGTGAGCTATCACGAACTGAGCTGCTATGAACAAGGGTGTACATCTGTCTTTCCAATGTGATTTTTAAATTCGTTTGGGTATATTCCTAGCAGGGTGATAGCAGGGTCAAATGGGACCTCTAGTCCTCGTTTTCTGAAGAATCACCACACAGGTCTCCACAATGGTTGCACAAGTCTGCAATCCCACCAACAGCGGAGAAGGGTTCCTTTCTTCCCACAGCCTTGCCAGCATTTATTGTTGGTTGACTTTGTAATAGCAGCCATTCTTTGTGGAGTGAGATGAAATCTCAGTTTGGTTTTCATTAGCATCTCTCGAATGACCAGTGATGTTGAATGTTTCTTCATGTGCTTCTTGGCTGCTTTGACTTCTGCCTCTGAGAAGTGTCTATCCATTTCAGATGCCCATTTTTGAATTGGGTCTTTAAACTTGGGGAGGCTGTTTAAATCCTTTAAATACTGTAGATAATAGCCCTTTGTCTGATAAACAGCTAGTAAAGGTTTTTTTCTCATGTTGTTGGTTGTCTTTTAGCAGTGCCAGTGACTTCTTTTGCTGTGCAGAAGCTTTTCAGTAGGATGAGATCCCATTTGTTGATGTTTTCTGCTAGGTCTCATGCTATAGAGGTTTTATTCATAAAGTCTCTGGCTAAGCCAATGTCTTCAGGAGTTTTACCTAACGTGTTTTCCAGCAGGCTTATTGTTTCGGTTCTAATGTTTAAGTCTCATATCCGTTGTGAATTTCATTTTGTGCATGGTGAAAGAGATAGGTCTAATTTTAGTTTTTGGCAGTTTAAATCCCAGTTTTTCCAGCACCATTTGTTAAAGAGGCTGTCTTTCCTTCACTGAGGATATTTGGCTCCTTTGTCAAATATAAGGTGGCCTAGTGTGTATCCACGGTTGTGTCTGGATCTTCTAATCTATTCCACTGGTCCTCGGGTCTGTTACTTTGGCAATACCATGCAGTTTTTATCACAGTGGCTTTATAGTAGAGTTCTAAATGGGGGAATTGTAATACCCCCTGCCATGTCATGGTAAAAGCTTTGAATTGCTTTTGCTATTCTAGGTCTCTTGTGGTTCTAGATGAATTTTTGTATTATTTTCTCTAACTCTGTGAAGTATAGTGTGGATTTCAATTGGAATTGCATTGAATCTGTACAGTAGTTGTAGGAGTATAGCCATTTTGATGATGTTTGTTCTCCCTACACAGGAACAAGGGATGTCTTTCCACTTTCTGATATCCTTTTCTATCTGATTTTTCAAAGTTTTACAGTTTTCAGTGTAGAGTTCTTTCACCTCCTTTGTTAGGTTGATTCCTAGATATTTCATTTTTCTGGGTGCTATTGTGAAAAGGAATGACTCCCTACTTTCTCTTTCACTGAGTCTGTTGTTTGTGTACACAAAGGCTGTTGCTTTTTGAGTGTTTACCTAGTATCCAGCTACACTACTAAATCTAGCAATTGAGTCTAGCAGTCTTTTGGTTGAATTTTTAGGATCCTCTAGATGGAGAATCATATCATTGGCAAATAATAACAGTTTAACTTCTTCCTTACCAATTTGTATTCATTTTTATTTGTTTGCCTTGCCTAATTGATGTGGCTAATGTTTCCAGCACTATACTGAATAAGAGTGGTGGCAGTGGACATCCTTGTCTTGTTCCTGATCTTAGTATAAGAAGTTTCAGTTTTTGGGCATTAAATATGATGCTGGCTGTTGGTTTCTCATAAATAGCTTGTATTAAATTCAAATAAAGTCCATCTATTCCAATTCTCTGTAGGGTTTTGATCATGAATGGGTGTTGGATTTTGTCAAATGCTTTTCTCCATCTATTGAGATGATCATAAGGTTTTTGTCTTGAGTCTGTTAATGTAATGTGTTACACTTATTGATTTATGCATGTTGAATCAGCTTGCAACCCTGGGATAAATCCGACTTGATCAGGGTGTATGATTTTCTTGATAACTCTCTGTATTCTGTTTGCCAATATTTTATTGAGGTTTTTTGCATCAATGTTCATTAGAGAGATTGGCCTGTAGTTTTCTTTTTGGTTGGATCTTTCTCTGCCTTTGAAATCGGGGTGATGGTTGCTTGAAGGAATGATTTGGGGAGTACTGCTTCCCTTTTGATTACATTAAAAAGATTGAGAAATACTGGCATTAACTTTTCTTTAAAAGTTTTGGAGAATTCAGCAATGAAGCCATCAGGACCAGGGCTTTTCTTTGTTGGTAGGTTTTTTTTATTACATTTTCAATTTCCCAGATTGATATCGGGTTGTTTAACATTTTTATATCCTTTTTGTTCAGCTTTGGAAGTTCATATGTGTCTAGGAATCTATCCATTTCTTCTAGATTTTTCATCTTTTTGCAGTACAAATTTTCAAAATATGTGAGTATTATTCTTTGGACTTCCTCTGGATCTGTGGTGAATTCCCCATTTTCATTCCTTATAGCATGGATTTGAGCCTTTTCCTTTCTTGGTTTGATATGGTTGGCTACGAGTCTGTCAATTTTATTTATCCTTCCAAAGAACCAACTCTTCAATTCATTAATTCTTTGTATTGTTCTCTTTGTCTCCATTGCATTTATTTCTGCTCTGATCCTAATAATTTCTTCCCTAGTACGTGCTTTGGGTTTGTTTTGCTCCTCTTTTTCTAATTGTTTGAGATTCATCATTAGATTGTTTATTTCAGTTTGGTCTAGTTTCCGAGTATAGACATTCACTGCTATGAATTTCCCTCGTAGAACTGCTTTCATTGTGTCCCATAAGTTCCTGCATGTTGTACTGGGGTTGTCATTTAGTTGTAGAAATTGTTTAATTTCTTCTTTAATTTCTTTTGTGGCTCATTGGTTGGTCAACAGAGTGTTGTTCAATATCCATGTGTTTGTGAGGATCTTGGAATTTCTTTTGCTATTCAGCTCCGGGTTCAAGGCACTATGATCTGATAGTATGCAGGGGATGACTTTGATTCCTTTGCATTTACTTAAGCCTGTTCTATGGACTAGGATGTGATCTATTTTGGAGAATGATCCATTACCAGCTGAGAAGAATGTATATTCTGACTTTGTAGAGTGAAAAATTCTGTAGGCATCTATTAAGTCCATTTGCTCAGAAGTTTGGTTTAGCTCAAGTATTTCCTTATTGATTCATTGTCCAGTTGATCTGTCAATTTGTGACAGTGGAGTATTAAAGTCTCCTACTACTATTGTATTAGTGGTTATCTGGTTTTTTCATGTCCACTACTGTTTGTTTTATATAGTTGGGTAATTAGAGTTTGGTGCATAAATATTTATGATTGTTATTTCTTTCTCTTGGATAGTTCCCTGAATGATAATATAGTGACCTCCTTTATCTCCTTTAATCAGTTTGGGTTTGAAATCTATTTTATCTGCATACAAGATAGCCACTCCTGCTTTTCTGCAGTTTTCTGTGGTGTGTAGGATTGTTTTCCAACCCTTTATTTTCAGTCCATGGGTTTCCTTCTGAAATAGGTGTGTTTCCTGTATGCAGCAGATTATAGAATCTTGCTGCTTGATCCAATCTGCTAGTCTGTGTCTTTAATTGGCCCATTGAGTCCATTGACATTAATGGTTATGACTGATGTGGACAAATTCATAGCTGCCACGTTTCCCTGTTCTTGATTCTTTTCTTCCTTGCTTTTCCCCTTTTACATTTAGTTTCTTTTGTCCCAGTGAATTTATTCTCCTGGGTCCCATGGGTATGGAATTTTCTGTTTTTTTTTTTTTTTTTTTTTTTTTTTTTTTTTTTTTTTTTTTTTTTTTTTTTTTTTTTTCCCCAAGATGTTCTTTAGAACATTTTTTTTAGTGCAGGCTTTGTATTTGTGAAGTTCTTCAGGTGTTCTTTATCATGGAAGTATCTTATTTCCCCGTCTATCCTGAAAGATAGTTTTTCAGGATACAACCATCTAGGTTGGAGGTTGTTTTCCTGTAATGCTTGAAACACTTCCCTCCAGGCTCTCCTTGCATTGAAAAGTTTAGTGGTGGCCAGGCAGCAGGCCATGGCCCTCCACACTGGGAGTGGTGCCCAGGGTCTATACCTGAGTCCTGTCCACATGGCTCTGGGGTGGAGCAGGGAGCGGTCAGCAGACCTCAGTCCTCCATGATGGGAATGGCATCCAGGGGCTGCACCTGAGTCCTCTCCATGTGGCCTGTATGTCCAATTTTTTTCCTGTGAAGTTTTCTGCTGTTACCTCAGTTACAACAGTTTTCTGTAATCTCTTTTGCACTGTCCCCTGCTTTCTCAGTGACTCCAGTCAGCCTTATGTTATTTTTCTTTGTGTCATCTAGAAGTTGTTGGATTGATTTCTCATGGTCCCTTGCCCTTTTCCACAGTTTATGTCTCTCCTGTTCATTGGCTGCTATGGTGTCCCCTAGGTCTGAGACTTGGTTCTCTGCTTCATTCATCCTACTTGGCAGATTTTCTTTCCTTCATCATTGCCTGGATCTCTGCTTAGAGCTGTTCAAAAGGTTCCATTGCTTTTGCTGTCTTGGATTCTATCATCTCGCTGATCTCTTCTTTAATGATGATCTTCACTGGGGACAGTATCTCTTTTTTGATCTCAGAGATGTACTTTGATTTCCATTTTACTAAATCTGCTTTAGTTACCATCTCAAAAAGACCTGGTGTTTGAGCTTCATTTTGTTCTATTTCCCTTTTCTCTGAATTTCCCTGTGGTGGTGATCTTTGTGTCTGATTTTTTGAATATTTTCTCATTTCTGCTCTTTTGTTGTTACTAATGTTTATTTGTTTAATTTTTTGCCTGATGTCTGGACAACGTTTGTTGCAAGCCTCTTTCTTTCTGTTATCTGGGACACTTTGGAAGTGGCACCTTGAAACTGTAGTGACTCCTGAGAGCTCTCAGTTCTGATACATCATGGGAGGTATTTGAACAGAACAATAGTAAACACCATAAATGAAATGAAACATTTTGATAATTTCTATTCTGAAGACTTTGAACTCATGAATTACCTCTATGTTCATATGCAAAAGTTTAGAATTAATCATCGGGGCTGGAGGGTTAGCTCAGTGGTTCCGGCACCTGCCTCACATGCACAAGATCCTGAGTTCGATCCCCAGTAACCACATACAATGCCGGTTGTGGAGACTCACACCCACCAGCAATCAATACCACATACCACAGTGCCAGGCATAGTGGCTCAAGCCTGTAATCCCAGCACTCGGGAAGCAGAGACAGGAGGATTGCTGAGTTTGAAGCTTGCCTAGGCTACATAGTGAGCTCAGAGCCAGCCTGAACTACAAAGCAAGACCCTGTGTCAAAAAAAAAAAATTAATCATCAATGTGTAAATAACATGTGGATTGTAAGTGTACCCCCAGAACCCTTTGGGAATAAACAGTCCCTGGGGAATTAGTGAAGTAGGGAGAGAGAGGGAGAATGAAATTGTGTTAGCAGATTATAAAGATTACACAGATCTCAAGAACCTCATATATGCCGGCAGGTAACAGAGTCTTAAACGTCATATATAAAACAGTGCCAACTGTATCCTGTAAGACCGCTGGAGACTTTGCACATTTTTTTTTATAATAGTACAGAGGAAGAAGTAGGGCAGCCTAAGTCTTTTACTTCTGTGTATTTGTTCTGACAGGAAGGTAGGAGAGGTTGTGGGGACAAGAGGTGAGTAGAGTGATTTAGGAGTAGATGTCAAAGCAGAAGCTAGATTTTCTGTTTTATACAGATGTAAGCAATAGTGAGAACAAAAACCAGAAAGTTTGGCAGATTTAATGCCAGCAAAGTAGGAAAATAAAAAAAAAAAGTTATTTCAAAATGAAGGAATAAAAAGAGTAACAACAACATCAATATTAGCAATGACAATATACCAAGCTAAACACATTAGTTAAAAAGAAATATCCCTCAACTTTTATCTTGCCTGGTCCATCTCTGCATAGCTTTGGGTGGACTGGGGGCTGCCCTGGGTGTTGCAAATGGTGTCAGCTCTTCTCAGCAGGCCTGGGTTGTCACCAGGCAGCTACTGGGTGGAGGGAGTCCACCGTGAGTTCGCAGATGGCGCTGGCTCCTCTTGGCGGGTCTGGGGCATCACTGGGCTGTGCCAGGGTGGAGTGGTGTCCCTATATAGTTTTTTATAACTTGGTCACAATCATATTTTTGTATATAATTCCCTATTGAAAGAACTAGTATCAAGTTTTCCGATTTTTTCCTTTTTCATATGAAGTGTAATTATTTGACTTATTTAGCTGTTCCTACTGTATCAGTTTTTAATAAATCCCATGCAATCCACTATACACACACACACACACACACACACACACACTTATTTATTTATTTATTTATTTTTGAGACAGGGTCTCGCTTTGTAGTTCAGGCTGGCCCTGAGCTCACTATGGAGCCCAGGCAAGCCTCAAACTCAGGAATACTCCTGCCTCTGCCTTCCGAGTGCTGGGATTACAGGCATAAACCACCACACCCGGCACTGTAGTATGTGGTATTGATTATTGGTGGGGGTGAGTCACTACATCCAGCATTGTATGTGGTTACTGGGGATCCGACTCAGGACCTTGTGCTTGCTAGGCAGGCACAGGAACCACTGAGCTAAATCTCTGGCCCTCCACTATATTTTCTTATCTTGGCTCAGTACTGTGCACCTATTTCAATTAAATATTCCAAATAACAATCCTTTAGACACACAAAGATAAATTCTGGCCTTAATGTAATGCAATGATATACCTTCCAGCTAAGAAAGAAAATATATTCAGGTTAACACATATGCCTTGCCTTTTCTGTTTATTTTTTAAAGCTGTTTCTATGCTGGAGTATATGAAATTAATTCTTTCCTCTTTTAAATTTCATGGAACCAGTATTCAGGGTCTGTCCTGTTGTATCCTACTGGATTCCTTACTGTTATTATTATGTCATAGAATGTTAAGATATATTATTAGTCATCTGTGTGTGTGTGTGTGTGTGTGTGTTACAGTAAAAGACTTAACAAGCACCATGACTAGAACCTTGAGAAAAAGCTGGGCCCAGGCTTAACTCTTGCTACTTTGAGAAACAGCAGCAGAAAAAGACTAAATATCCTTTATTTGGTAACAAATCTTCACACACATAGTCCTAGCATGCATAAGGCAGGGTGAATATCCACAATAATCCCTGTAGTTGAAGATTCCCTAGGGCATGGCATATGTCTGCCAATAATACTAGTGCAATGATTCCAGTAGTTGGTCCCACAGGGCAGAGCAGACATCAGTAAGTCATCCCAGTAAGTCCTGTGCACTTACCAGCAAATAAATACAGTATTATATAACCTCTAAAATATACTGCCTCATTTGTATTTCAAGATAAATTTCTACACAGACTTAAGTTTCATGAAGACTCATTCAGTTTTTCCCCAAGATCAACATATCAGTTATACATTTTGAAATGTGTTTTCCTATTATCAGAAACCAGTTTGTTTTGTGAATTATCCAAAATGTGCCCTTTTGGTATGTCAAGAAAAAAAAAAACAAGCAGACAAACAAAGTACATAGTGATTTTGTTAAAAACATAAATCAACCCTGTTTGGCAAGATCTCAGTTAACACATATGTAAAATTAAGTTGGTATTCATTTTACCATTTACTTGTTTTTACCAAGGGGAAGATTAGAATAATAAACCTTGGCCCTCACTAAATTCACCTAACATTTTATAAACATTTTCATACAATGAATTTAAGTTGATGAAAATTCATGGACTGGTTGGATATCAGGTGAGATGTGCTTAATTAAGGTGAGAGCCCTTCTGCAAGATTTGATATATATGTGCTTCATTTATATCTGTTGGTATAAACTCTGCCAGTTTCCCTTTTATCCTTCCAGCATGGCACATCTTGTTTTCCTTTCTTGGCATATTCTTGTGCTTTCTGGCATAGCCAGCTACCAGCCTATAACACATTACTAGTTTCTGGTTGGGGAAAGGTAAAGAATGCCTTCTAGGACCTGAGAATAATGGGCAGATAATTTTTATGCAGGGATACATTTCTTCATCAGCTACTATCTGAACTTCAGCCAAAGTTACCTTATTGAAAATCTAAAAGTTTGTTTGAACATCTAAAATTACTACAAAAGTGATAAAACAGTAGTGTTTTTCATGTGCTTAAAAGTATATAGCTATTTTATGTAGTTTTAATATTTTGTCCTTTAATATACAACTCCCATTAGTATATGATAAACATGCACAAAACCGTTTCACTTAGAAATAAGTTGATAGTATATTCTATCGTTTTTTTATTTTATTCTACTCATTTAATATATGTTTTGTATTCTTATAATCTTTATTTTCCAAAATATTTGACCTTCAGTATTGCAATCTTATTAGCAATGTCAGTGTTTTAGGCCATACCAAATTAAGACTATAGATATCACCTAAAAAGTAAAAGACAAAGAATCATATTTATTCCTTCCCCTCATTACATTCCCACACAAAATTTCCTTTGGAAATTTCCCATTCTACAGGAACTGTCATACTTTCTAGAGCTCATTTGCATCTGCAGGTGCTCATATCAAAGAAAAGATCCTGTATTTGCCTATCTGTGATTTATTTATTTCACTCATTAGTGTGTCCTCCAAGTGTATCCATTTGCCCATAAATTAATACATCTTGTCATTCTTTATGGAAGAATAATACTCCATTTTATTAAAAAAACCACATCTTTATCCACTCTCCAGTTGATGGGCATTTGGGTTGTTTCCAAGATTGAGATTGTGATTGTGAGATGTATATAATTTGTACCAATAAAGAATTCAATTTAAATACAAAAAATAAAAGACAAATAATTTGTACATAATTAGGGTCCTTGTCAGATATTAGCAGTCTAGTCCATAGTTGCTTATGATTATCATGTGTTCTAAAGTGATGCCACTCAAGTTGGTAAATTTTTGTTTTGTTTCATAAGATGCTAAAAAAGCAGGTTTGGCCTCAGCTATGTGGCTTTTCCCTATGAGGTCTTATACCCTTTTAAGGCCTATTAAATATTGGATTCCTCTAATTATGCAATTCATTTTTTTAAAAAATTATTTTATGTACAGCTACTATATTACCTTTTCTCCATTTATTCTCCAACTCTTCTATCTGCATATGGTACATTGGTGTCAGCAATTGTGCTGTTGAAGATTTCTAGCAAATATCTTTTAGTCTACTTCTGTTTTTTGGGAGGCACAGTTCCATCAGAGTATAGTTTTAAAATTTTCAATATTAGGCTTTATCAATTGCCAGACGTTATGGCTTCTTCATTGTACAATACGATTTTACTTGATGGATACAATATTTTTGCAGTGCTATTAATTCAACCCAATGCCTCACACATACTAGGCAAGTGTTCTACCACTGAGCTATTCCTCAGCCAGAAAACTTATAGTTTCATTACTCACTCCAATACTCTCCATACATTATTGTGAGGCTCTTTGGTTTATGAACATGTTAGACAGCTATCAGAACTGCACAATGATTCTTTTAAAGCCTTTAATTTTATTCTGAGCATTTGCACCTACCACCTAACTCAATATGTGTGTATATGTGTATTTCTCTACAGTCATATTATTTTAAAGAAAAGTCATTACTAGATTTAGCATATTTGATATTTGTATGTAAAGGAGGATATTTCTGTCAGTCTTGAAAGATACTTCTCAGACATATGCTTTCCTATCCTTTGGGTAACAAGTACAGACTTTTATTATTTATGTTTTAGTTTTCATTACATTTAAACATTTTATGTTCCATTTTCACTTTAAGTCTTTAAATATAATAGGGAATGCATCATTACTTAGAATTTCTACATAGAAACATGATGCTGAAAGAATTTTCGGTGTATTCAAAACAATTCAGCCAACCACCAGAAGATTAGTCATTATAACAAGTACATTTTTAAAATATTTTCTACATATAATATGCCCATTTCTAATCCAAACCTTGCCTCAAAACATCTTCCATAGTTTTCTTGAATAGTCACTCTTCTCTCTTTGTAGTATGGCACATTTATTGCTGATTTAAAATGTACTATCTTGAACAGAGTAGGAAGGGTAAGTAAATCTCATCATGGATTCTGTTAAAGTTTGGTACAAGCTAATAATTGAGGCCATCCATCAGATAACTCAACTGGAAACAAGTCTTTATCTTTGCAGTTTAATTATCAGGGTAATGTGTGTGTGTGTGTGTGTGTGTGTGTGTGTGTGTGTGTGTGTGTATTCCGATAATGGAAGACTGACAAATTAATGTATGTTGTTTGTCCTATAAGAATGGGCTGCAAGGGGTTGGGGATTTAGCTCAAGTGGTACCACACCAACCTTGGATGCACAAGGGCCCAAGTTTGATCTGCGGTACTAGGGAAAAAAAAAAAGACTGCAAAAGTAGTATAAGGGGAATTAAAATATTTTAAGATTATTTTCAACATAACAAACATCAAGAATTGCTATATTAGAAGACGTGATTTAGCAAATAGTTTTTATTTATTGTCATAATCTAATACTTATTAAATACTGCTTGCCTCCCTAGGATATCATTTGATAAATTTGGGTTTCAGAAAAAAGATTTAAGATCATCTAAAATAATAAAAGGATTTGGGTGAGGTGTAACCAACATAGAAATGTCTATTTGATTGAACTTAATGAGTTTGGAGATAAATATACTTCTATAAAAATCATGCTCACAATATACTCCACAACATGCTCATTGTCACCCTGAATTTCACCCTATCCTTGAGGGACCATCTGCAAAAAGTAATAGTTCTTCTTGGCTTATATGATTTAGACATGTGTTAGTTTCACCCATTGCAAAGAGAATACACACAGAGAAATAATACACATACTTTAAGTGCAAAGCACACATTTATATGTTTATATATATGTGTGTATGTATTTTTACATTCTCTTATATTATTTACTGTGACTACTAAATATGTTTTAGTTTTTGAACTGAAATTAGTGGGTTTTTGTTTGTTTGTTTTGTTTTCCCCCCGTACTGGGGATTGAACTCGGGTCCTTGTGCTTCCAAGGTAGGTGTGGTACCATTTGAGCTAAATCCCCAGGCCCAAATAGGTTTTAGTTTTAATTGACCAGACATGTGTCATTTAACTTACTTGTTACACACCTAAAGGCAGAAGAATTTTCAATGTCTGATCTAGAAGTAAAAAAGTGTTACAACAGAATAATGTACTAGTATATATTTAACGAAGTACTTATTTGTTATGGGAAAAGTTTTGTTCATTTTTTAATACCATGCTGCAAATGTTCATATCATTGCCTGTTTCATGCTATCAATATATTACTACAAAACATAATGTGCAGTAGAGTTGTACAGTCAACTTCTATAAGCTGGTAGAAGTCTGCTGTAGTGCATCACTGACTACTTCAGATTTCTTAAAGAACATACTGATTTAAAAATAGAGATTTTGGGCCAGGTGTGGTGGCTCATGCCTATAATCCCAGCACTCGGGAGGCAGAGACAGGAGGATTGCTGAGTTCGACACTTGCCTGGACTACATAGTGAGCTCAGAGCCAGCCTGAACTGCAAAGTGAGAACCTGTCTCAAAAAAAAAAAAGAGAGAGAGAGAGAGAGAGAGAGAGAGAGAGAGATTTAGGGGGTTTCTTTACTTATCTTTACTTTTTAGCAGTGGGAGACCTTGGTATATGAATTTGCAAGTGCTCAAAACATACACCCATATTCTGAGGAAGAAAATGTGCACAGCAATTTCATAAAAATTGAAGCACACTTCACTTTTCTCCGTTGCAATTACTTGCCAATCAATCATTTTTTTAGTTTGTCATTTAATACACTCTAATCCTAATTACGTTTTCTCCTATGATATGTTACTTATGAAATTGATACAATTCTTTTAAACTGTTTGTGTGACAATGGAATTTTCAAGTTTTGTTTATTCTTTTCAATCTTTGCTAGACAAACTAGACATTAAACTCATTTTTAAGGTGAAAATTTTGTTTGAAGGTGCTTAAATAAACCCAGAACTTGAAATAATGTTGTCTCTTCATGACACTATAATACACTTTTTTGCTACCTTCAGAAAATGAAGCATCATTTGAAAAGAAAAGAAAAATCAAGCATCAGAAAATCAATGAAGTTTCAGTAAACCACTATAAATAATTATTGTATCAATACACACTTGAAATCACAATTTTCTCTGTTACAACACTGAACTTCCATGGTTTGGTTCCTTAGTCAGATTGTCTCTTTATTATTTAATATGACATGCAAAGGCACTGTGGTTGGGAAATTAGCCTCTTTTCTTGACCAAGCTTCTTCCACTTGTTTATATGTTTTTCTTTTGCTGTTTCAAGCTTTCTCAGCATCTGTAATTTCAAATTTAATTAATGTGGAATTTAACATCTTAATTTTGTCAAAGTCTATAAATAATATTTCCTCTGTTTCCTATCCTTCCAGTTTTCATGGATGCTAAAAGAAGACATGAGACTTATAGATCATAAACATGTGTTACCTAAGGCACACATGCATAATAGGCTTCAGGTTTATCATATCTTGTGCTCTGAAACCACAGAACAGCACAGAGTGTAGCAGATACAAGTGTCTTTTCTTTTTTTCTCTTCCTAGATCTCCAGAAGTTAGAGCAGCCAAGACTTTTGTGATGGTCTTTAAATAAATCTTATCAAGCTTTGGACCAAGGTAGACATTGTATATATTTTAGCAAAAACTTTTATGTGTACACTGAGTTGATATAATATCTTTATCTTCAAAACTTTTCATTATATAAATATCCTTAAAAAGATAGCCCAGCATAAAGGCTGATAATGTCTTGGCTATGTTAAATGTGCAGAAATGAGAAAAATGTTTAATTTTTTTCTCAATACGCTGTGATACACACACTCAGTACTTACCCTATTTTTCCACACAGAAAAAAATCTTACAAAGATTTATGAGACATGATTATAATTTGTTATTTAAAGAACTTTCCCAAGCAAAGTTACTTTTCTTTTTTTTTTTACTTTGTTCTTACATTTTATATATACATATTGATAACATTCATCAGAGGGAATTTGTACCTGTACGTGATATATCTTGCTTTCTCTTTTCTTTTTTCATTCCTCTGCCCGTGCTTTAAACTCTGCTTCATTTACAAAAGCTTTATTTCCATTTTCTTCTTCTGTTTTCTTTAATGTACTTACCACTCTTTATTGATTAAAACTTTTATACACAAATATTTATCATATGTATTCACAAAATAAAATAGAGGCTTTTATGTGGAGGAGTAATAATTATATTGAGAGTAAACATCATTTGGGAAAAGTCCCTTTAAAAAGAAGGAATATACTTAGCCTTTTTGGAAACTGAAATGAATAGATAGTTTGAAGTCAAAATTAAAGCAAGGTCCCAGACAGTCTGAACCGTATCTCTGTCATTTTCACTTCAAACTCTAATTTCTACTTATACACAAGGCTGTGTACTGAGTAAAAACATTTTTCTCTTTTCCTAATAAATGTTTATCAACCGTTTTTCTTTCTGAGTTTTATCCAATTTTCAAATAACTTTGATTTTCACTGCCTTTCTTTATCAAATAAATATGGGTATGTTTCATTTCTTATTCATCAGTCCTCTGTTCTTATCTCAGAGAATTTTCCCTTACCTTAAACAATATTCCTATATTATTTCACAGTTCTGGAAGTCAGAAATGTAGGCATGATGCAGTAAGATTGCTAGATTGACTTCTCAGCAATGGTCCCAGTGCTGCAAACAGGTTTGGCTGGGTTGAATTTGTGTCACGGGGCTTTGAGAAAGAATCTGTTCCAGACATTCCTTTTTTTTTTTTTTTTTGAGACAGGGTCTCGCTTTGCAGTTCAGGCTGCCCCTGAGCTCACTATGTAGCCCAGGCAAGCCTTGAACTCAGCAATCCTCCTGTCTCTGCTTCCTGAGTGCTGGGATGACAGTCGTGAGCCACCATGCCTGGCCAGACATTCAATTGTTAATAAATGATTTTCTTTTGTATTCTAAGGATGACATTTCTCTTTCTTTTCTAGTTGTCGGATGAAGGCTGATCAGATCACAGATTCTGTATATTTGGCTCAGGTTGTCTCTCCATGATACCTTTATCTTTCAAAACCAGCAACAGAACCACCTGTTCTAATAATCTCTCTACTCTTCACTCTATTTCACCAGGAAGAATACCATCACTTTTAATGCCTTTCTTTAGGTTTCTGTTGCTGTTCATCTATATCATAGGACCAAAACTTTTCCAGTTTAAAATAAGTGCTGTGTGTTCGAAGTCTGGTGTGACATATGTAAGATCTCTACTCAGATCATAAGGTGTTGGCCTGCTTGGTTTATTTCGATGGAAAAAAATATATCTGCGCTTATATAATGATATTTCACAATTCTGGCTATCCAGCAGCATAATCCTACCATCCATTTTGGGCTTCATTGTAACATGGTGTAGGAGCAAAAGGAAAAGACCTTGTGAAGAAGCTAAGCATCTGGGGCAACCACACTATATAACAATCTGTTCTTTTGAGAACTATGAAAAACCTGCAAATTTCAGAATTCAGCCATTCATGAGAGCACAGGTCTACTGGCCCACCTCTTAAAAATCTCGCCAACTTGGGTCGGAGATTTAGCTCAGTGGTTGCAGCACCTGCCTTGCAAATGCAAGGCCCTGAGTTCGATTCCGGTAACCATATACAGTGCTGGGCATGGTGACTCATGACCACCAGCCAGTACCACATAGTACAGTGCCGGGCATGGTGGCTCACACCTGTAGTCCCAGCACTCAGGAGGCAGAGACAGGAGGATTGCTGAGTTCCAGGCTTGCCTGGGCTACATAGTGAGCTGAGGGCCAGCCTGAACTACAAAGCGAGACCCTGTCTCAAAAAAAAAAAAAAAAAATCTCGCCAACTCATCACTGTTACTTAGATTCAACATAAGTTTCATGGTGAAGTCAATGTGTAGCACAGTGTCTGGGAGAAACTGCTTCAAGTTATGCCTGGTGCTGGCAGAGTTAAGACTCACATGGTGAGGATTAAATCTCCACTTTGTGCTGTTTCTACTTAAGAACTACTCTTCACTCCTATAGACACTTCTTAGCTCCTGTATGTGAAGCTCCCAGAGCATTTTGTGTCATTAATTATTGTTTGCATCCAAGTCTGCTGGACCTCCTCTCTTTTTTGCTCTCTTTTATTTCCCCCCAAAAATCTGTTTTTAAAAGCCTTGCTTTGTGGGAGACAGGGTAAGAAAACACAGCAAGAATCCTCGTGGCAGGCTCCAGTGCCCTATGAATCCCACAGCAAAAGGATTAACAATCAACAAATAAGAAAATTGGAACCTTGAGGAAAATGCTGAGCCTGGGCTTGACTTTTGCTACTCTGAGCAGGTGCAGCAAAAGGCCAAATACTACACAAGCAGAAAGGCCAATACCCGGAGCTGTTGCACCTTTATTTGGTACAAAGCCTTCATACCCATAATCCTAGTCTGCATAAAATGGAGTGGTTATTGACAGTGATCCCTGTATTTGAAGGTCCCACAGGGCAAGGCAGACATTTTTAAATTCCAGTAAGTTTTAAACCAATAATACTAGTGCAGTAATCCTTCTAGTTTAAAATCCTGCAGGCTGGGGCAGATGTCAGCAATAATCCCAGTAGTTGATTCCTCAGGGAAGGGCAGACATCCTTAAATACAAGTAAATACTAATTCATTTGCAGTTCCTGACATTGCCTATTTTGTTCAGACCCATGCAAACTAATTTCATCTTGTGTGATCTACTATAAGAATGAATTCATATCTGATCTTAGTCACAGATTTGTCCAGACTAAAGGTGGAAGAATTATACAATGAGGATCAATGGGATTATTTTATAATCTTGTCTGTTCTTAGGCATCACAGAGTTAACCTTTTCCACCTAGGATATTTACCCTTTTAAAAGTCAACTATGCCTAATAACATCATCATGGGAATAATGGTCAAACATATTTGTATATCTTGATTGTGTTCATTTAGAAGGATTATACAAATTTGTGGTTCAAAAATTTATTGTAGAATTTTACTCTCAGGCCTAGAGTATAAGGAGGTTTTTAACTTTGTCTCACAGATTTTCTGAAGAAACATCTGGAAACATCTAAAAAGTCAAAAGAAGTTTCCATTTCAGATGCATATTTTAAACTGGGTCTTTAAACTTGGGGGGGGTCTGATTTATTTAAGTTCTTTATATATTCTAGATAGTAGCCCTTTGTCTGATAGCACTGAGGTTTCATCTCACTCAACAAAGAATGGATGCTATTGTGAAATCAACCAACAATAAATGCTGGTGAAGTTGAGGGGAGAAAGGAACTCTTCTCTACTGTTGATGTGATTGTTGACGAAATTCCTAAGAAAACTATGATTAGAGATCACATTTGATCCTGTTACTCCCCTGCTAGGAATATACTCAAAGGAATTAAAATAATCATATTGTAAAGACATATATACACGTGTGTTCATAGCAGCTCAGTTTGTGATAGCCCAGTATTGGAAACAACTCAAATGCACATCAACTGGAGACTGGATAAAGAAGATGTGGTTTTTGGTTTTTAATATAAAATGGAATATTACTCTGCCATAAAGAATGACAAGTTTCATTCATTTATGTGCAAATGGACACACTTTGAGGACACACTAATAAGTGAAATAGTTCCCAGATATGTAAATACTGTATCTTTTCTTTGGTATGAGAACCTGTAGATGTAAATGAGTTCTAGAATGTGTAATAAATTTTGTAAAATAGCAAATATTCAAAGGGAATGTGGTAGGGGATCATAATGAGGGGAAAGAATAAATATGATTCAGAAAGAAAAAGAAATAGCATTTATATAAGAGGCTGGGGGTTGTTGGTGGGTAGGGATATGGGTAAAAATAAGAATGAACTTCTGTCATATACGGTACAAACTTCCCAGTGTTGAATGTGATTGTGAACTGTATATAAAATGTACCAATAAGTAATTGAATTTTAAAAAGAGTAAAAAGAAAGTAAGCTTTTCCTGTTTTTTCACTTAATAGTCAAGACGATTCATTATATTATACATGAAATTATGATTTATTGCACACTCCTCAATATAATTAAAGCCTATCCAGTTGAATTTTTGTTTCTGTAGTTTATTAAACTTGCATTATTTTGTACAAGAACATAAATCAGAATTCATTGTTGACATAAGGTTTAATGCATCAGTGAGTACAATTAGAGATATTATTAGCTGAAAATGTGATTGAAGGGACTATATTTTCTGAGGAAAATAAGATACTACTTATCTGTTGATGAACAATAATATTACCACACACTTACAAGAGTAAACTATTTATTAAGAGTAAACTATTTATTATATCACAATTTTTTACAAGGCAGAGAAGTTTGAGTCCTTTGCTTAGGGTCCTAGAATATTGTAGCCAAAATGCTTTTGGGCTATGCTAAAAAATAGAGGCTCAATTTTGAGAGAATCCACATTCAAGTCCATTTATATTTATTTGAAGTGTGGATTTCCTTGTGATAATCTTGACCCTAGGCTGTCCTTACTTCTCTGAAACTGAAACTTCCATATTTTGTGGACTTCTTTCTACATGAATTCTTCCTTCAAAGATTTAGCAAGGAATATTATAGCAAGACAGAGTCTTATATATGAGAAACATATGCAAAATAAGGATATCTCAGTGGCTTTGACAAAATCTGTTCATTACAATAAGTCTCATTCATACCTATGGACTTTGAATTTTACAAAGTTTTAAGTGAAGGGCGTGGTGTGGAAGACAACTCTGGAGGGAAAAGTCTTGGCAAGCTACCATGGGATGAAGATTTCTAGGAGACAAGGAATTATTATGAGCTTTAATATGTAATGTTTGAAAAGATAGCTTTGTAGTGATGAGTATTATTTTTAAATCTGGCATACAAGAAAATGCTGTTGATTTGGAGTGTGGAATAATTGCACTGTTAAAATTACATAAAATGTAAGAGGAAGTAGAGAAAACCTAAAAAAATTTCCAAGACCAGCACAGTTACATTCAGGGGAAGGCACACTAGGAGTCTGACTTATAAATGATGCCAGTCATTCCATATATTCTTCAATTGATCTTTGTATCTATCAGTAAAATCTCAAATTGTTGAAACTAAACCCAGACTAGTTTAAACACAGATTATTTACATATTTAGTACAACTCATAAGTAATTTAAAGGAATTCACAGTATTTCAGGAATATAGTGTGGTACAGTTAGAGTGTGCTATATTTGCTGAGAACAATCTTTTTTCTTTAGATTTCATTCATTGCCAAATTTTTACATAAGAGAACACTGATAATTTACATGTCTCAAGCTCTTAATCATATCAAAAGCAAAAACATTACTTGGTTAGAGACTCAAACTATTCAAGAAAACAGTATGATTCTCCATATAGTTATGTACACTGTACTAATCATTTTGTCTTATGTGATGAAAAACTACAAGTGGTTAAACTGAGCCATGTGCTTTCACTCTGGTGGGTAGCCTTGTCATAAGACCAGTGTTCACAAAAGCTCAGAGAAAATGAACTAAAACATTAACAAAATGTCAGCCATTATTTCCGGTATAGTAAATATTGAAGTGATGAAAAGTCATTGCATTATTTTTGCACTTGTATACATGTATATGTTTTCACTCAGTGCTATTGCTTATAAAACAAGGCTGGTTTTAGATATTTAATAGAAACCTATTTAACTGACAATAAGGAATAGTCAGAAATTATAGGGATATGGAAGTATGCATGTAGATGATAAAGTATACAGTACCAAAATATTTGTTATTTTACTATATTTTTTTCCTGAATTGGTGAATTTCGGAGTTTTATTAACTATAACACTGGCCATCTAGACTTCAGTGTAACTGTAGAGATAATGCAGTCTACGGCCTTGGACAGCAGCAATTACTTCATTTTCTCCATGAAATTCTGTATCCACTCTGAATATATAATACCATTTACCTTCCTGCTTTTTTTTTTTTTTTTTTTTTTTTGAGACATGGTCTGGCTTTGTAGTTCAGGCTAGCTCTGAGCTCACTATGTAGCCTAGGCAAGCCACCGCGAACTCAGCAATCCTCCTGCCTCTGCCTCCCGAGTGCTGGGATGACAGGCGTGAGCCACCACATCCGGCATTGTGGTATGCGGTGTTGATTGTTGGTGGGCGTGTCTCCACGCCCAGCATTATATGTGGTTACCGGGATTGAACTCAGGTTCTTGTGCTTGCGAGGCAGGCGCCGGAACCACTGAGCTAACCCTCCGGCCCCGGCTTCCTGCTTTTGAATAATCAAACCAGGAACAGCCTGTATTTTCTCTGCTGCTGTATTTTTGCGTTCACATTTGCATATAAGTTTTAAATCAACTTTATGAATTTTATCAGTAGCCACTTGGTAATTACTTGGAAGGCAGTCAAACTATGGGTCAAGAAGTAGAAAATTTCTTTTGCCTCTCTCTCTGTCTCTCTCTCTCTCTCTCTTTCTGTTTTTTTTTTTTTTTTTTTTCCTTGAGATAGGGATTTCCTATGTAGTCCACACTGGTCTTGAACTCTGTATGTAGCCCAGGCTGGGCTCAAACTCCCAGTGATCTTGCTACCTCAGAAGTGCTGGTATTACAGTCATGCAGCACTTTACCCCACAGAAATTTCTTTTTTTTTTCCTTTATTGAGTTTGTTGGCATATTTAAGGTAAACATCACAATGATCACATTTATCATTGACAGTTTGTACTTGTGCATATATATCTTGATGGTTGTAGGAATTTCTTAATAATATTAAGAAACTCAAATCTTGAACATAATGTAGTTCTGCACTTTTTTTTTTTTTTTTTTTTTTTTTTTTTTTTTTTTTTTTTTTTTTTTTTTTTTTTTGCATTACTGGTGATTGAACTTGGGCCTTTGTGCATCTAAGGTTGGATCAGTACCACTTGAGCTAATCCCCAGTCTCTGGACTTAATTAATTAAAAAAAATTCAGTGCTTTGTGATTTTCAGTGTAGAAATGTTTCATATAGTTTAATTGCATTTTTAGGAATCATTTTCATTTTTTTGAGACAGGTTTTCACTTTGCAGTTGAGGCTGGCTTTGAAATCTCTCTGTAGCTAATGCTGTTTTTGAATTCACACTGACCCTGCTCTCTTTGTGTCCTGAGTGGTAGGATTACAGGTGTGTGCCACCACATCCAGAAGATCACTTTAATTTTATAAAGGTAGGTTAAGGGCTGGGAATATAACACAGCTGTGCCCCACCTGCCTGGCAAGTATGAGGACTAAAAAATTCCCAGTTAGAGAGAGAGAGAGAGAGAGAGAGAGAGAGAGAGTCTTACAATTTGAGAGTAGTTTTAATATTAATTTTGTTCACCAAAATTTAACTATTCTGTTGAAGTAAATTGATACTTTACTATAAAACTTGCAATCATGGTACTTTTTTTGTAATTTTTCCCTTTATTGAATTTATTCATACATTTTGGAATACATTATCATCACACTCAAAAGTGAAAATTTGTACCTGTATATGAAATATGTTGATTCTCATCTTTTCACCTTTCCCCTGTCCTCTCTGCAACCCCTACCCCTATATACATAAACTTTGTTTCCATTTTTTATCATCAAATATTTCTTTCCCTTTTCTTTCCCCTATTCCCTTTCCCTTTTAACATTTTTTTCCTATTTCACAATACCTATCATACATTCTGTATCTCATTTACACCTTCAGTTTCTCATACTAGAGAAACAATAACAGCATTTATACATCTACATCCTATTTATGTCACTTATACTGTAACCTCAATGTACCTCCATTTAAGTAAAAATGCCTCTAATTTATTGTTTTTTTATTGCTCAGTAATACTTTATTTTATTAAAAAATACTTCTTTATCTAGTCTCCAGTTGACAGGCATTTGGGCTCTTACCAAGATTGAGCTGTTACAGACTATGCTGCTGTAAACATGGTTTCACATGTGTTGTGGTGATATGATGATTTACAATTTTTTTTAATGTATATACCTAGCAGGGAAATAGCAGGATCAAAAGGGAGCTCTAGTCCTATCTTTTTGAGGAATCTCCACAATTACTTCCACAGTGGTTGCACTGGTTTTCAGAGGAGAGGTCTTTCACCTCTTTTGTTAGATTGATTGCTAGATATTTCTTTTTATTTTTTGATACTATAATGAAAGGGTTGGCGCCCCACTTTCTCAGTGAGTCTGTTTGTGTATACAAAGGCTATTGATTTTTGAGCATTGACTTTGTATCCAGCTACACTACTAAATTTGGCAATTAAGTCTAGCAGTCTTTGGTTGAGTTTTTAAGATCCTCTATATAGAGAATCATGTCATCAGCAAAGAATGACAGTTTAACTTCTTCCTTACCTATCTTTATTCCTTTTCTTTCTTTGTCTTGCCTAATTGCTGTGGCTAATGTTTCCAGCACTATATTGAACAGAAATGGTGACGTGGACGTCTTGTCTTGTTCCTGATTTTAGTGTGAAAGGTTTCAGTTTTTGACCATTGAAAATGATGCTGGCCGTTGGTTTCTGGTAAATAGTTTGTATTAGTTTGAAATACAGTCCATCTATTTCAAGTTTCTGTAAGATTTTGAACATGAATGGATGTTGGATTTTGTCAAATGCTTTTTCTGCATCTATTGAGATAACCATATGGCTTATGGTCTTGAACTTGTTTATATTGTTTAATACATTTATGGATTCACATATGTCAAACCCACCTTGCATCCCTGGTATAAATCCTACATGATCAAGGTGTATGATTTTCTTAATAACCCTCTGTATTATGTTAGCTAATACCTTATTGAGGATTTTTGTGTCAATATTGATTAAGGAGATTGGCCTGTAGTTTTCTTTTTTGGTTGGGTTGTTTTCTGCTTTTGTAATCAAGGTAATGGTTGCTTCAAGGAATGTATGTGGGAGCATTGCTTCCCTTTTATTTTCAGTAAAGAGTTTGAGAAGTAGTGGCATTAATGCTTTTTTAAAAGTTTTATAGAATTCAACAGTGAATCCATCAGGACTAGGGCTTTTCTTTGTTGGTGGTTTTTTTATTACATTTTTAATTTCACAGATTGGTATTGGGATGTTTAACATTTCTGTGTCTTCTTTCAACTCTGGAAGTTAAAATGTGTCTAAGAATCTATCCATTTCTTCTACATTTTTCAATTTATTTGAGTACAAATTTTCAAAATATGTGTTTATTATTCTCTACACTTCTACTAGATCAGTGGTAATCTCTCCCTTTTCATTCCTAATAGCATGAATTTGAGCCATTTACTTCTTTTGTTTGATAAGGTTGGCTAAGGGTCTGTCAATTTTGTTTTATCTTTTCAAAGTACTGGCTCTTAGATTTGTTGTTTTTTGTATCATTCTCTTAATCTCCATTACATTAATTTGTGCTCTGATCCTTATAATTTCCTCCCTAGTACGAGCCTGGAGTTTTTCTTGCTCCTCTTTTTCTAATAACTTGAGCTTCAGCATTAGGTCATTTATTTGAGCTTGCTCTATTTTCCTAGTGTAGGAATTCACTGCTATGAATTTCCCTCTTAGAACTGCTTTCATCATGTCCCATAGATAGATTCCTCTGTCTTGTACTGGAGTTCTCATTTATTTATAAGAATTGTTTAATTACTTCTTTAATTTCTTCTGTGGCCCACTGGTAGGTCAGTAGTGTGCTGTTCAATTTTCAAGTATTTGGGAAGATCTTGGCATTTCTTTTGCTATTTAGTTCCAATTTCAAGGCACTATGGTCTTACCTGGAAGGCAGTCAAACTATGGATTACGAAGTAGAAAATTCCCCCCCCCCCGTTTTTTTTTTTTTTTTTTTTTTTTTTTTGCAGGGATTTCCTATTTAGTTCATGCTGGTCCTGAACTCTATATGTAGCCTAGGCTGGGATCAAACTCCCACTGATTCTGCTACCTCAGAAGTGCTGGAACTACAGGCATGTACCACTTTACCACACAGAAATTTCTTTCTTTTTTTCCTTTATTGAGTTTGTTGGTATAAAGGGGATAACTTCAATTCCTTTGCATATACAAAAATCTGTTCTGTGAACTAGCATGTGCTCTTTTTTGCAGAATGATCCATGGCTGAAACGAATGTAAATTCTGACTTTGTGGAGGTGAAATACTGTGTAGATATCTATTAAGTCCATTTGTTCAAGTGTTTGGTTTAGGTCAAGTATGTCCTTGCTGAGGGTTGTTCAGTCGATCTATTTGTGAAAGCGGGGTTTTGAAGCCCCTTACTACTATTGTATTGATGTTTCTCTCACCTTTCATTTACATTAATGTTTGTTTTATATAGATGTGTGTATTACAATTTGGTGCATAAATATCTAAGATTGTTATTTACTAATCTTGAATTGTTCCCTGTACGAGAATGCAGTGGCCTTCTTTGTCTCTCTTAATAAGTTTTGGTGTGAAATCTATTTTATCTGCCAATAAGATAGCCACTCCGGTTTTTTTGTTTTGTTTTGTTTTGTTTTGCAGTTTCCTGATTCACAGAGAATTATTTTCCATCGTTTTATTTTAAGTCTGTGACTTTCTTTCTGAATTAGGTGTATTTCTTTTAATACAGATTGTAGGATCTTGCTTTTTGATCCAGCCTGCCAGTCTGTGTCTTTTAGTTGGCCCATTGAGTCCATTGACATTGATGATTATGACCAATATGGACAGACTTAGAGCTGTCAGGTTTTCCTGTTCTTGGTTCTTCTCATCTTTGCCTTTGCCCCTTCCGCATCAGTTTCTTGTTTGGCCCAATGGATTGACTCTTTTGGGTCTCATAGTTTTGTACCTTTCATTATTTTTCTCCAAGATATTTTTGAGAATGTTTTGGAGTGCAGGTTTTGTATTTGTGAAGTTTTTCAGGTGTTCTTTGTCATGGAAGTGTCTGATTTTCCCCTCAATTTTGAAAGATAACTTTGCAGGATACATCTATCTAGGTTGAAAGTTGTTCTCCTCCAAGACTGGAAACACTTCATTCCAATCATGGTAATTTTATGTCTTAGTTCCTGTTGTTTCTTAATTTACTAAGGACTGTGAATCAGAGTGTTTTGTTTTTCCTTTCCCAAACTTTGTGCTTTATAGATTTTCATTGCCTTACTCCTTGAATATTTATTGTACAGTAACATGAAAGTGGTAAAAAAGAATATGAAAGCATTGGATAACTATTTAATGTATTAATGTTGGTATAATTTAACATTAACTGTGATTATGTATCTGTGTTGTTGATGTCCTCTGTTATGTTTAGCATTTCTTTCTACTGAACTTTCAGTGGACAATAAATGCTGACAAATGCATTTTTGTTATACAATTGAGATGTTGAATAATTTTATTTTGCATACTCAGTGTGATAAATCATTCTTTTTGATTATATACTGTTAAATCAACTTTGCATTTTTTGGAACAAAACTCATTTAGTAGTAGGTTATTATATATACTCCTTGGCTTTTTCGTGAAATTTCAATATATGTTAGTTTATTTATTCACTTGTAATATATATTGATTTCGTTTCATATAAAGATCACTTTAGTTTCCTTAAATGAATAGAGAAGTTTTCTTTTTAATTAATATCATATACATATAAGTGCCAAACAGCAGCTATGTGATGTAATGAAAATCTTAATGTGACAATAGGTTTTTTTCATAATATATACATACATTAAAACAACACATTGTGTTGTTCATCAATATTTGTTCATCAATTGTACCTCAGTAATTTGAGGCAAAATTTACTCTGATGTAACTAGCTGTGATTTTTATTTTATTTATACACAGGTTTGTTGAATCTAAAAGTTGTTATTCAACAAATTTAGAGTTAGAAAATGATTTCTTCAAATATTTTTTGAATTTCCTTTTCTTTCTCCCATGACTTTACTTAAATACATATTAAATGAGCTTATTATTGTTGACTGAGAATTTTCATTTAATATTTGTTTTAATATATTCAAAATTGATAATTTCCACTAATCTCTATTTTTTAAGGGACCCTTCCTTATGCTAACTACTCTGCAGGTGGAACCACCCAAAATTTCATTTCAGATTGTGCAATTTCTAAATCTAAAATTCTGATTATTTCAAAATTTATTTTCTATGTTTTGCATAAATATATCATTAAAATCAGACATTTTAGCATTTGCCTGTATTCCTAGCAGTCAGCTGAGGCTAGAGGATTGTAAGTTTCTGTCCTATCTCCACAAATTGGTGATGCTATGAAAATTTTAAAAAAAGTGAATAAACTGAGGATGTAGATCAATGGTACAGTATTTCTGGGTTCAATTTATTGGTGCTGCAAAATAAATAATTTGTTCCTTTTTGTACACCTTTTCCATAAATTATTGTGTGTATATTGTATACATACACACACACATGCACACTCAACAATATTAAGGTCTCTGCAACAATTTCTTACATATTAATCTAAAACCACACAGTCTAGGATATTTTCTGCAGAGAAATATCAAAACACAGTCCCAGCCAATAGGTTACCTTTCATTCTGGTATCAGCTTTCTTCCAAATTTTGATTGTTTCTGGTGAGTTTCCAGTGCCTTCATGTAGTCAACGTTAATTTTAATTTTCAGACTTAGTACTTTTACTTGTAAGGTAATTAATTTGATATATAGCTCTTCTTTCATTTCTTGAAGTAGAACCCTGCTACTGCCAGTTGTACCTTTTATCAATGTTTGAGGTTCATAGATGCTTCTTTTACCTTTATAACAGCTGCTTTATCAACATTTACTGAGTCACACATTTAAATATAATTTTTTTAGCTGCAAGAAAATTATTTTTTGAAATATAGAACCAGTTTCATTTATTTTCTAAAATATATACTTATTTCTACACTTTTCTGAATATAAAATTGTGGGGTTTTCCTTTCAAAATATCCTTTTAAATTTTCTTGGAATTTTTCTCAAGTTTTGCGCTAGAAATGTTCACTTCAAAGTGAACAGTACAAAATAAATATTTAATGAGGAGACTATGACATTCTAGTCTGGAAAGATCTTTCACCAAGTGTTCACAGCCACCTCTAGAAGTACTGATTGGATTGGAGATATGTTATTTTTTTGAATGCGTGTTCTTATTTGTCTGCATGGAATTAAAATGTCGCTGTTTCCTTTCCCTTGGAAAAAAATGAGGAAATGAATGTCTGTTGGTGCTGGCAATATAATTCAGCATTCATCCTTTCAGAACCGCTCTGTTTACTTGTACCATTCATTCTACCTCCTTCGACTTGTGCTACGATGCTTGACTCTGTGCAGATCATAGGATCTTTCTCCTTGCAACTGCAGTTATCACTTGTGAATACTGACTTCTGGCTGCCTGGTCCTATTATATCTATAAATAGGAAGATATTTTTCATCCCCACATAATCTCTTTCCTGTCTTACTTATTTTTATGGATTTTTTTAGTTCATTTTATCAGATCTTTATGGGAAAGACACAAACACATGGGTTTGATTAGTAACCTTGAACTTAGCTACTTTTTCCTGTCTATTTTATATTTTTAAATTGATGTTGTGGTCAGGGAAACACTGACATTTTGTATCAAAACTTCAAATATATCCTCTTTTTTGAATCCTGTATGTTGCTTTTTAAAAGCCAGATCAGAATGTTTTATATATAATCCTGTTAGATTGTATTTCATGACCCTCTTGTTAACCTTTTGAAGTGTTTTTGACTCTATTTTGTCATCTAAAATATCACAGCTCTCTCCTGCCAGTATGCCATCTGTGATGACATATGGTGATTTAACTTCTACAGCATGATTTGAAAAGGATCATTGCATTACTGTCAGCCTAAATTCTAACTTAGATAACTAACCTGAGGCCCCTTTCCAGGTGCAGAAGGAAACCATTTCTTGCTACAGTACTTTGAATTGTTCCGTTCGTACAACTAGTTATTTGTTCACAGAAAAGACAGTAAAATTTAAGGCAAATTAAATTCCTGGTATTTTAAATGCATGGTATCTAGGAAATTACAAATGTATTTGATATAAACTTTCCTAAAATCACAGATAAAAATATTGAGGTTAAAGTGCTTTGCAATGTTGTATTATGCTACCAGCAATTGAGAATAAAATCTGAATTTGTAGGTAACATCTCTAAATCTCCTGTTATTTCTACTGTGCAGCCTTTAATTTTTAAGGAAATGAACTCTCCACATTAAGCAATTATAATTTTCCTATATCTTGATCCTTTTCTTACACTTTACAAGAAAGATCTCAGTTTATCCTCATTTGGTGTGTTTATCCAAAAAGATTGTATCTGCTAAAATCAAACAGATTTCTGGATGTTGATAGTTGTTTAATGGCATAAAGATATCAAATGCTTCTAGAATTCTCTTTACTATTCCTTCATGGAGAAAAGAAAGTAACTTTGAAACTCCACTCCCTTCGTGTACTCTTCAAATAGTAAGAGATTCCCCATTGTTTCTCAGCCTATTGGCTAAGATCAAGTGAAGAGACTCCCTAAAAGCAAAAAGTACATAATAATTCAATAACTCTCCTTTGAAGACCCCCCTCCCACAGACTTCAGCTCTAGTTAGAACTAATTTCAGTGGCCATCCATATTTACAACGAGGTAGGGATAAGTTTTAAAAATATCATATATTTTGCCTTACCATTTTATGTCATTTTAAAGGTAATTGTTCCATTGTAATTATTATTTAGTTTTTGATAGCTTACCCTAAAATTCATATTATTATTAAGCATGCATGTTTGTATTTTAAATGAGATATGTGCTTTATTTTTTTCCCACTTTCTCATCCCAAATCCTGCATGTGAGGCTCATGTACTTTCAAGCATGTGCATCTAGCTGAGAATTCTACTTATTGACCTGCCCCCCATGTACATTGAATTTCTCCAACCTCATAACAGAACCAAATTGTACATGCCCTTGTGCACATACTTATGGACCCTTCTGAATAATTCATTGAGAAGCATATCCAGAGAAACATTTGACTAACATGCATCAGCTAGCTCTCTAATGTGTATCTCCAATGTGCGTAAATTTCTCCATAGTGCTTGTCACTATTACTGTGTGGAATTTCTAAATTGTATACGTTTAATATGCATGGTAGCTTTTGCTGTTTAAGATTAATGTCTCTACTAACATCGATTGTGTGCGCCTCTTTATGTTTTTTTTTGTATTTGAAGTTTACAAGGTTCACTGTTGATTTTTATGCATATTCTCTAATTGTTCTTTTTGATTTGCATGTGATCCTTATATCTTTAGGTGTTATCTAGATGTCAGATTTCAAAATGTAAATATATTGCCTGGAGCTCTTTAGCATGCCAGTTTCACTGAATAAAAGCACTAAATTTTAACACCATTCAACCATTTAATGAAAATCTTTATAATGGCATCAAACATTTTATTTTCCTGATGAATAATTGTACACCTTTATGCAATGGGATATAATACTTAAGTACCAATATAATGTCTCAATCAATTCATGACATATAGGTTATATATCAATTTAAACACATAATTTTTTGGAGTAAGAATATTAAAAATCCTTTCACATATTTTGAATTAGACAATATTGTTAATAATTATTAATATAGTTTTTATTTTATTTGAGTATTTCTCAACTTCTCTTGCATCCATCTACTACTTCTTACCTTCTCCCTTATATATCAGTCTGGCCTTCCACAAGAAAGCATCTCACTATAATATCTGATTCTATCATGAAATATATTTTTAAAATTTAATTCTATGCCTCTTTTCTAAAGAAGGCTATGCTTATGTTGAAAAGCAATAGATTAGACCTATAAAACCATACATTAGACACATGTATTAGGACAGACTTCTAATCCCATAATCCTTAAATTAATCGCATTCAAAATGTTTGTATATTCATTGGTCTCATAGTAGGACAAGGTCATATCTGGGGGACCATTATTTACCTTACGTGTATTCAACATAAAATGATTAAAAAACCTTAATCACAGAAAGCCTCACTATAATGGAGCTAAGAGTTGATATTTTAATATTAGGGTAGGCTTCATAAAAACAAATATTACTAGGAAAAAGATAGTTTTATTATTAAAAAAAGTATTTAAAAAATTGCAAAATTTTAATGTCTATACAACAATTATAGGCCTATTTCAAACATGATACATAACATATGATACATAACTAACCAACAGAAATGGCAAAAGGAATGGTTTATTTGGAGATTTCAATATTTATTTCTTATTATTTACCACTGTAATTAAGCAAATTAAAATTTATAAGGTCTAAATATTCAAAGAATCTACATTTATACTATTTATAATCAAGTACTTCTAATTACAATTAAATTTTTAATAAGGAAACGTGGACTTGAATATAAATATCCATCAATTCAATCAAATATGTTTAAAATATTATATCCAGTATAAAATTATCAATATCTGCCAGAATTGGCAGCTCATATCTGTTATCCTAGCACTCCAGAGGCTAAGGCAGAGGATGGCTATGAATTTGAGGACAGTCTTGAGTACATAGTATGTTCAAGGCCAACTAGAGAGTGAACCCCTGTCTCAAAAAAAAATGGAATAAAATTCTCTAAATTTAACATTTATGGACCAGGTATTTTGCATATATTTTAGAAAATAGTATTGAATTCTTATTATGTAAATTAATTGATTTGTTTATGTTTTGGCATTTTAAAAATATTTCATATGCCCAGTAGCAATATATTAAGATCAGTTTTGTTGTGTACACATTATTTTCAATTATCAGTAATTGCACCTTGGATAAACTTCATTGTGGGTATGATATGCAACTGTAGAAAGCTATGTGTACATTTTATTTGAACAATTTACTTAGAGAGGTATTTTATATATTTAGGTGAGATTTCTTAGTTACCTTCTCATATTTATTTTTGCCTTTTATACTTGCTTTTGTACAAAAACATTTCTTTAAATAAACTTCACCAGTTTGTTTCAATCTTGGAAGAAAAATGTATACTTATGATAAAATGCACATTGTTGTTTCTACTTCTCAATAACTATTTCATCCTAACAACAATTAAAAAATGAGTAAGCTCAAAAATCAAAAAGTCTTTCAGATCCATATGAAAGAAACAGGCAGAAGAATACAAAAAAAATCACAATATTTCATAAAAGAAAACTCCACAAGGAACGTTACCTGGGCATACTACTACTACTGCTACTGCTACTACTACTAATAATAATAATGAAAAATCATGAACTCTGATATCTGAAAGGCAGCGGTTTTTTGTTTCATTTTTATATTTGTTTTACTGTACACATATCCAGCTACCAGTCCAGAACTCAAAAGCATACTAAAAGACACACACTCTCCCCAAAAAAATCAAAGAAAAAAATCTATATAATAAAAATGAAACCTCAGTAAAAAACATAAAGATGAAAAACAAGAAATTTTAATCAGTTGAGATTAAGATAATAAGAGAACAAATAAATACAATGAAAAGCAGACAATACAAAGAAGAGATGAAAATCCTAAGAAAGAACCAAGAAGAAATATTATAGGAGAATGAAACCAATTTTTGTACAAATTTCCAGGCTAGTCACGTGTACTGCAAAAAAATACTAATAAAAATGAAAGTTTTAAAAACATTTAAAATAAAAACATTATGAAGAATTGCAAGGGATACCATTATTACACTTGATCTTAGCCAAAAGGCCGAGAAGTGATGGGATACCATTATTAAATTATCACCAAGACTGGGGATTTATCTGGGTTGCACCATGCATGCTTGTAAATGCATGGTCCTGAGTTTAATCTCCAGTACAAAAAGAAAAATAAAATATCACCAAAATAGTTTTTTTAAATAAATGCATAATTAGAAAAGGAAATCAAAGATAGATTTTGTTGCTCAGTGAGTAGACCAGTTAGTTATCTAGGATATTTGCAGAAGCCTGGTGATGATGCTGCAGATCTCTGCACAGCAGTGGGCCTAGAGTTTTGGGACCATCACATATGGAGGAGGCCCCATCAACTGTGCCATGGTTTGTCATACAGTGAATAGGCTTGGAAGTTTTCCTGGAAAAACTTCATAGAGGCCCTGTGACTGTGCCCCCGATGTCCGCACAGTCACTAGCCCAGCAGATCTCTTGGGATCCTCATATAGGGAGGGGGCCCAGCAACTTCACCTTGGGCTGCAGCTGGCTGCCTTGGCCACTCAGGGGTTTAGGTCTGTGCAGCACAGCCTCTCTGGATCATTATGCTTAAGTTTCAAAAAACAGAATAATGATGACCAGCAAAGAGCACATCTCAAAGAGGCTCCCCCATGAAAACTGAAGCCCATTGGAAGAGTGAAGAAAACTTCAACCATAAAGACTCACCAGTCCACAGTGGGTGATGAAGTGAATGTCCCACTCAAGTATCTTTCCTGGTGTTCCAGAACTGAGATTGCCTAAGGACCATTACAGACTCAAGGCCTAAGGGTCAGTTATAGCAGGAGTAGCCACCATTCCTTAAGGGATCTAAATATTAGAGAGAAAGAGACTTAGTAAGTTTTTTACAGAAAGCAATCCAGGAATTAAATAAAAAAATATTAATAGCAACAACAACAACATAGAGAAGAGAAAACAGCTGAATACGACTCAAAACCAGAATTCCAGATTACAAAAGAGAAATTTAGGGAGCACCTAGATGGACCAATTTGAAACTCAAACTCCTGGACTCTCCAACGTGGCAACAAAAGAGGATCTGAAAAAATGAAATCAGAAATAATCTCTCAGATAACAACAAAAATAATGACCACAGTGTAAGACACTTTTTTTTTTTTTTTTTTGAGACAGGGTCTCACTTAGTAGTTCAGGCTGGCTCCGAGCTCACTATGTAGTCCAGGCAAGCCTCAAACTCAACAATCCTCCTGTCTCTGCCTCCTGAGTGCTGGGATTACAGGCATGAGCTACCACGCCCAGCACTGTGGTATGTGGTATTGATTGCTGGTGGGCGTGAGTCTCCATGCCCAGCATTGTATGTGGTTTCCAGGGATCAAACTCAGGACCTTGTGCTTGCGAGGCAGGCGCTGGAACCACTGAGCTAACCCTACAGCCCTGTAAGACACATTTTAGTAAATTGAAGAGCTCAGGAATATGGTAGAATCTCAGCATAGAAAATAAATGAAAACCAATAAAAAAATTCAAGTGGGAATTCAAGAGATTAAAAACACTGAAAGCTTATAAAATAATTAACAATTGTGAAGATAGAATAACAGATATAAAAGACAGGATTGCAGTTAGTGATCAGGGAAGGAAAAAAAATCTTAAAAATTGTAATATACCTTGAGAAATCAGGCTGGCAGCTACTTGATGATGCATAGAAGAATATCAACAGTTATGAGTCAATGAAAAATCATAAGATACTGCAAACAACATTAAAAAAACAGCTGACGAGGCTGTGGGGAGAAAGGAACCCTTCTCCACTGCAGGTGGGATTGTACACTTGTGCAACCATTGTGGAGATCAGCGTGGAGATTCCTCAGAAAACTAGGACTAGAGGTCCCATTTGACTCTGCTATCCCCTGCTAGGAATATACCTAAAGGAATTTTTTAAAAATCACATTGGAAGGACAGATGTACACCCTTGTTCATAGCAGCTCAGTTCATGATAGCCCAATCTTGGAAACAACCCAAATGCCCATCAACTGGAGACTGGATAAAGAAGATGTGTGTGTGTGTGTGTGTGTGTGTGTGTGTGTGTGTGTTAATGGAGTATTACTCTGCCACAAAGAATGACAAGATTGATTTATTTATGTGCAAATGGAGACACCTGGAGGACACATTAATAAGTGAAATTAATAGAACACAGATATGCAAATACTTGATCTTTTCTTTGATATAAGTACCTGTAGAGGTAAAAGAGCTCTAGAATGTATGATAGTTTCTGTAATATCCAAAAGGAAGTTGGTGTGGGAATGTAATGAGGGGAAGGAATAAATATGATTTGGAAAAAATAAAAGAGTATGTATATAGGGGGTGGAGAGGGGGTGCGTGGGCAGGGATGTGGGTAAAAATGAGAATTGACCTGTGTCACATATTGGTATAAATTCCCCAATATTTTGTGTGACTGTGAACTGTGTATATAATGTACCAATAAAGTTTACTGAATAATGCAAAAAAAATATTACCCTTAAATACTGGTGGATAAACACGAAAATTGGTTTAAACTTTCTGAAGAAATATTTGATGGGTTCTTCTCTGTTAAAGCAATTACACTGGTGATTTATTTTATAGACTTCACATTACTAAAATAAGATATGTACAATGCTACACTCATGGCAGGAAAAATATAATCAAATAATAAATTAATAATTACAGATATGCTAAGGGAAAGCAATATTCAAATCATGACTATCATCTTTTTATTTTATTTTATTTCATTTTATTTTTTTTCCTTGAGACAGGGTCTCACTTTGTACTTCAAGCTGGCCCTGACTCACTATGTAGCCCAGGCAAGCCTCAAACTCAGCAATTCTCCTGTCTCTTCCTCCTGAGTGCTAGGATTACAGATGTGAGCCACCACTCCTGGCATCATCTTTTTAATAGAATTCTATGTTGGTGCATTTTATATATACTTTATGATCACACTCAACATTGAAAATATGTGCCAGTATATGACATAATTTTCATTTTTCCCCTTCCTCTACCCACCCTACAACCTCCACCCAATATATACATTTGCTTTGTTTCCTTATTTTACTATCACATTTTTTCTTTCCCTTTGTTACTTACCCTACCTTTTTCCCTTTGAATATTTTCTGTTTCACACTATCATATATTCTAGATTACATTTACCTCTTCAGATTCTTATACCAAAGATACGATATTTTCACATCTGTGACCTATTTGTTTCACTTAGTAATGTCTTCAGGTACATTTGAGTGTAAATGACTCAAACTTATTCTTTTCACATTTTTCATTGGTGTATGTGTATATATCTGTATATATATGTGTGTGTGTAGATATATGTATATATATACATATGTATATGGCTACTATATAGATTCAATGCAATCTTGAATGACTATCACATCCATTTGCTTGGTTCATTTCTTTGTGGTATAATATATGTTGAAGTACAGTAAATAAATAGCTGGACCCCCAAATTTTTGCACATGTACACACATAAGCAAGAACAACACATTATAATTATGTCCTGAAGGTACATCCTTTTGAATATAAACAACACCAACTTATCATTCTTTATAGTAGAGTAATATTCCATGTTATAGAAAAGCCACATCTTTATACTCATAAATGAAATAAATAGGTCACAGATCTGTAAATATCACACCTTTTCTCTGGTATGAGAAAAGATGTAAATGAACTCTAAAATATATGGTAGACATTGTGAAATGGAAAATATTCAAAGGAAAATGGGTGTAGTGGTAAGTAATGGGAAGAAAGTATATTATGGTAATAAAAAAGGGAAACAAAGCTCATGTATATAGTGGTGGGAGGTTGTAAGTTGGGTGGGCAAATGCAAAAAATGAGAATTGTGTCATGTACTGGTACAAATTTTCATTATTGTGTGGGATCATGACGTGTATATATAATGTACCAATAACAATTCAAATTAAAAGAATAACACATTAAATTTGTGAAACAGTTGAATGTTACTCTAATTAACAATAATATTCTGAGTATTATCCCTTTTCTATCATTCATAAATAAGTAAAATAAACGTGTTTACTTCAGATATATAGGAAGAAAATTTACCTCATTAAATTTGGTTTCTTTATTTTCTTTTCAAAAAATATTTTGGAAAATAAATGCAGTGTTTGAAATCAAAAGAGGAGACTCCATGGAAATGGAAAATTTTGATTAGCAGAATAACCATATTACCCTATATATGGAATTTTCTGTGAGTCTATATTTTTTTGACTTTTTTTTGAGACAGGGTCTCACTTTGTAGTTCAGGCTGGCCCTGAGCTCACTATGGTGCCCAGGCAAGCCGCCGCGAACTAAGCAATCCTCCTGTCTCTGCCTCCTGAGTGCTGGGATTACAGGCGTGAGCCACCTGTGAGTCTATATTTTTAACGTGAGATAATCCAAGACCTGTGCATAGGGGTCCCAGTGCCTCCATGGCTGTGTCTCTGAATACATGTAATATATTTTAATCATGACCATCCTCCAGCGACCATCCCTCATATTCCCTTTCCCTGTCTCTTAATCACTTTTTGCAAATGTATTATTCCAAGAGAAATTATAAACCTACAAAAAATATTCAAGATAGTATGCCAATTTAAAGAAAAATAAATTAAATTAACCATTCCTTACCATTACTAGATATCAGAATTATGAAACAATGACTTTAAAACTGGAGTTTTAGCATATTTGGAGAGAAGACAGCATATAAACAAAAAATGGGAAAATTTAGTATGAATAAAAAGGATATCAATAATTGTAAAAATCTATGAAACAGAAATTGACTCAAAAATATGTGTTAAAATTCAATAGAGTGCTCACAGTGCAAATTAGAGCAGGAAAGAGACACTGTAATGACACCAAAAATAAAATAAAAGTGAAATTATTATCCCTAAGGAACAAAGAGAAAAAAAAATAAATCTGAGAAATATATGAGACATCATGAAGTATACTAATATACTTGTTATGGTAGTCTCAAAAGAGAGAGAGACGGGAGGTGGGTAAGAGAGAGAGAGAGAGAGAACACAAAAAGTGTTTGAAGAAATGAGGACCTAGTCTGTTTCAGTGTCATAACAGACACAAACCCACATTTCCAAGATGTTCAGGATAACTACATATAGGAGAAATTCACAGAATCCACATCAATAAATATTTTAATGAAATTGTAAGAAAACCAAAGCTAGGGAATCTTAAAGCAGCAAAAAAAAAAAAAAAGGAATAATCATACATATGAATTTGTCAAAAAGATTATCAGCTAATAACTCACTAAAAGTCCAGATAGCCAGGAGGAAGTAGGATGGGGTATAGAACATACTGAAAGAAAAGATGCGACTAAACTTAATATGTAAGAATGTTATATTTTAAATCTGATGGGTAAATTTTGCCTTTTCCAGATACACAATAGTAAGGAAGTACTTTACCACTTCATTTATCCTGTAAGAAATACTAAACAGAATCCTGTAGGTTGAAATGAGTGGATACTAGAGAATAAGTCAAACATATAAAGGTATCACATTAAAATAACTACACAAGCAAATACAAAAGCTTTTATTATTGTATTTTTATTTTTAACTTCCTTACCTTTAAATTTTCTGCAATATGTAAAAGAAAATGCCTAATAGTAATTATAAGTTCATTTTGTTATGTAGCTAACATATGAAGATTTAGTTTGTGGCAATAAAAACAATGAATTATGAATAGGTTGTTGTGCCAGTGAAGGTTAATTATCAGTTGAAGTAGATTGTAATGAATTTAACATGTTAAGTATATATGATATGTAGAAGGAACACAACAGTATAAGAAGTTGGAGAAAAAGAAGAGACAAAGAAGTAGAAGAAGAAGAGGAAAAGGTAAAAAAAAATTCTATAATAGACAATATATTACAGTACCAATTTATCACAATAATTTGGACAGGATTATTGCATGTGTATTCATAAAGAATACTGATCTGTAGATATAAAACTAAACAAATTTTCTTCTGGATCCACATTGGTTTGAATCTAAAAAATGAGAACAGAAAATTTTAAAAACTAATGGTAGGAAATTACATAAGCAACATGTGAAGGAATAAGAAATATTGCATTGTCTATCATATAATACAATATATTAGCAGTTTAGTAAGAAAAAAATGGATAAATTCCAAGAAATACATAAAGTAGTAAAAATAACTCTATGAATAGAAAAACAATAGCTTTGTAACAGGTGAAAAGATTGATTCAATAATCAGAACATCTAAAAGTGGAGTATAATGGTGAAATGGCCTCCTTGTTGAATCTAAGATTTAAAGCATTAAAGAAAAAATTTTTATCGATTGAATTATTTATTGCTACATCATACATACAGCTCACAATCACACTCAACATTAGGGAATTTGTACCAGTATGTGACATGAGTTAGTTCTCCTTTTTATCCATATCCCTACCCACCTTATAGCCCCCACCTACTATATACATATATTTTCTTTTTCTTTTCAAATCATATTTATCCTTTTCCCTCATTATTTTTCTATACCATATTCCTTTGAGTTTTTCCTATTTTACAAACTCTATCATACATTTTAGAATTCATTTACTTCAACAGGTTCTTATACGAAAGAAAAGATACAATATTTACATATCTGTCATGTATTTATTTTACTTATTAACGTGTCCTCAAGGTGGGTCCTTTTGTATATAAATGAATGAAACATCATTCTTTATGGCAGAGTAATACTCCATTTGTTAACAAAAACACACAAACAAATCATCTTCCTTATTCATTCTTCAGTTGATGGGCATCTGGGTTGTTTCCAAAACTGGACTATCGCAAACTGAGCTGCTATGAACATGGGTACACTTATGTCTTTACTAATTGATTCTTTTAATTCTTTCGAATATATTCCAGGCAGGGGAGTAGCAGGGTCAAATGGGACCTGTAATCCTAGTATTCTGAGGAATCTCCACACTGATCTCCACAATGGTTGCACAAGTCTGCAATTCCACCAGCAGTGGAGAAGGGTTCCTTTCTTCCCGCAGCCTCGCCAGCATTTATTGCTGTTTAATTTCACAATAGCAGCCATTCTTTGTGGAATGAGATGAAATCTCAGTGTTGTTTTCATCTGCATCTCTCAAATGACCACTGATGCTGAACATTTCTTCATATGCTTCTTGGCTGCTTTTATTTCGTTTTCTGAGGAGTGTCTGTTCATTTCAGATTCCCATTTTGAATTGGGCCTTTAACGGGGGGACTGATTTGTTTAAGTTCTTCATATATTCTAGGTAGTAGGCCTTAGTTTGAAAACAGCTAGTAAAGATTTTTTTTTTCCCCATGGTGTTGGTTGCCTTTTAGCTGAGCAGTGTTTCTTAGTGGTTTCTTTTGCTGTGCAGAAGCTTCTTAATAGGATGAGATCCCATTTGTTGATTTTTTCTGCTAGTTCTTGTGCTATAGAGATTTTGATCATGAAGTCTCTGCCTAACCTTACGTCTCCAAGGGTTTTACCTAACTTGCTTTGCAGAAGGTTTGTTGTTTATGCTCTAATGTTTGGTTCTGTAATCCACTGTGATTTTAGTTTAGTACACGGTGAAAAGATAGGTCTAGCTTTAGTTTTTGGTAGGGTAAAGCCCAATTTTTCCAGCACCATTTGTTAAAGAGTCTGTCTTTGCCCCATTGAGGATGTTTGGCTCCTTTATCAAAGTTGAGGTGGCTTAGTGTATCTGGAGTTGTTTCTGGATACACTTATCTATTCCAGTGGTACTCAGGTCTGTTCCTTTGCCAGTACCATGCAGTTTTTATCACAGTGGCTTTATAGTACAATTTTAAGTTGTGGATTGTAATGCCCTCTGCCATGTCCTGGTTGCTTAGAATTGCTCTTGCTATTCTAGGCCTCTTGTGGTTCCAGATGAATTTTTTAAATTATTTTCTATAGCTCTATTAAGTATGGTGTTGGGATTTCCATTGGAATTGGATTGAAAGAGTGGTTGTGGGAGTATAGCCATTTTAATGATGTTGGTTCTCCCTTCCCAGGAACAGGGATGTCTTTCCATTTTTCTGATATTCTCTTCTAGCTCCTCTTTCAGCATCCTGTAGTTTTCAGATTAGAGGTCCTTCACCTCCTCTGTTAGATTGATTCCTACATATTTCATTTTTTTTGATGCTATTGTGAAAGGGAGTGACTCACAATCTCTCTTTCAGTAAGTCTGTTTTTTTCTTTTTTATACAAAGGTTGTTAATTTTTGAACATTGACTTTGTATCCAGCTAAACATATGAACTTACTGTTAAACAAACTGATATCGATCTGTGAAATTTAAAATGTAGTTTAAAAACCTAGCAACAGAGAAAAGCCCTGATCCTGATGGCTTCACTGCTGAATTCTTCAAGTCTTTTAAAGAATAATTAATGTCCACTACTTCTTGAACTCTTTAATGAGATTAAAAGGGAAGCAGTATTCCCAAATTCTTTATTTGAAGCAACTGTTACCTTGATTCCAAAAGTAGAGAAGACCCAGTCAAAAAGGAAACTACAGGACATCTCTCTAATGAACATTGATGCAAAAATCCTGAATAAAATATTGGCAAACAGAATACAGAGAGTTATCAAGAAATCATACACACTAATCAAGTTTGTTTTATCCCAGAGATACAAAGCTGATTTAACATACATAAGTCAATTAATGTAATACACCATATCAAAGACTGGTCATCTCAATACATGCAGAAAATTATTTGACAAACTCCAACAATCATTCATGATCAGAATCAGAATAGATGGACAGAGACTCAGAATAGATCGACTGTATCTCAAACTAATACAAGCTGTTTATGAGAAACCAACAGCCAGCATTATACTAAATGGACAAAAACTGAAACTTTTTACACTAAGATGAGGAACAAGACAAGGAGGTTCACTGTTACCCCTCTTGTTCAATATAGTGCTGGAAACATTAGCCACAGCAATTGGGCAAGAAAAATAAATAAAAAGAATAAAGATAAGTAAGAAATAAACTGTCATTATTCACCAATGATATGATTCTCTTTATAGAGGATCCTAAAACCAACCAAATGTCTTCTAGATTTAATTGCCAAATTTAGTAGTGTGAAAATCAATGCTCAATTTAAAAAAAAGAAAGAAACTCTTCCAAGGCAGTGGAAAGGAAGAGAACACAAAAATGGCATTTGTGAAAATTCCAGTTAACTTAATACTCAGTGGTCACCATTGGTGAGAGTAAATATATTAATGAAATGATTCTTGATCACAATGTATTATATACTATTCCAAAATAATGACTGAGAAAAAATAGACAATTGGACTTGAAATGGAGTTAAAGGTTTTGTTTTTCAAAACACATCCTGAAAGTGTAAAGATAAATGACACAATAAGGAAATTATTTGAAAATAAAACATTATATATGTAAAACAGTGCTTATAAATAAATCTTTATTACTTTTCAAGTTCTCCCACAGCAAAATATCACATACTAGATTGTTTAGAAGAGAGACTAATTTTTCAATAATTTTGGAGGCTGGAAGTCCATGATCAATATATTAACTTTTAATTTTTTTTGTTTGTATTTACTTTTAGATTACTAATCGCCACCTTTTAACCATGTCCTAATAAGACTTTTTGTGTGTCTCTTCTTATGGGAGGAACAATCATATTAGGCTATGGTTCCATATTTATGGATTTATTTAATCTGAATCAACTTTCTATGAGCCCCATCTACAAACACAGTCACAATGAAACTCAGAAATTCAACATACACTTTTAGGGAAACATAACTGAGTCTCTAATAAACTCCTGTAGTTCAGCAAGAAATATAAAAGACCATCTGAAAAAGAAACAAAATCATTAATAAATTTCCAAAGGATACCTACAAATGGTTTCTAATCAGAGAATAAACTATTAGTTATTAAGTAAATGAAAATCAATATTACAAAACTGTAACACTTCATGCCATCTATGAAGGGCAAAAACTTTAAAAAAATGGAAAATACATTGAGGATATGGAAACAGTGAAACCTTCACACACTATTGGTAAAGATATAAAATGATGAAGTAGCTGCAGAATATTTCATGGTTCCCCATCAATATAGAATTATATAAACTCAATCTTCTGTCCTAAGAAATTCAAAGGTAAAACTAAAATACATATTTATATTCCAGTGCTCACAGTATTATTCACAATAGCCAAAGGGGACAAATAAACCAAGTGTCCATAAGAAGCTGAATGGATAGGCAAAGTGCAGCAGATAACTATAATGAATATTTGGCCATAAAAAAGGAATGAAGTTCTAATATGTCTTACAATATCAATGAACCTTACCACCACTATGCAAAACAAAATGTCACAGAAGTACACATACAATCCTGTTTATATGACATGTCTGGTATATGGAATTTACAGAGACTAAAACTCTTTTGATGTTATGAAAAATTTAGGATATTGAGGTTTATTGCCTAATGGTTAGAGTTTCTTTTGTCATCATTATGTGAATTATTTTCTCAGTATTTCTTACACTTAGTTATTTTTGGCATCTCTTTTTAGAGGCAATAAACTCTGGAAAGAGTGGAGATACTAGTAGGTTCTGTGGTCTAAAATGTTGTGTTAATTTTCTCTGCTATAACTATGGGGCATGATGTATGTCCAAGAGAACTGCAGGTCCTCCTTAACCATGTGGATCTGTTCTTTAAGGTGAATTATCTGTCATGATTCAAGCAGAAATAGAACATGGCTAGATTAAGGTGCAAGTTCTCACCATTAGACTTGATATAGCTCACCACCAATAAAGCTACCTACCATGTGTCCGGTCTGATCCCTAGTTCTACCCTAATAAAAACCAAACCAAACCAAATCAAACAAAAACAAGCAATAGTGACAACCATGACATTAAAAACAAACCAGCCATAGAAATGCAGTAATAATCAATGAGAAATGACAACAGTTACAAAACCAGTAAGTGAAAGGGGACAGAAGCATTCTAAATTAAGTTACATTTAATAAAAATAAAGTTTATAATGAAAAGTGGGGTAATAGAAGAGATGATCACACTGAATTTATAATAATATCAAAATCTAAAAAAATTAAAATTATTAAATAAGAATATGCCAAAAAGCAGTATGCATTTCTTCACTACTCCCATTCCCTCCAGAGCCACTCAGGGTGGATCCAGCAGATAAGCAATTTCTTGGCTACAGAAATCCATTCTCACTTGTGAAGAATTAGCGTTTTGTGGGCCCTATCAGAGAAGCAACATGCACTCAAGTCTGTAGACTTCTGCCTGTGCTCCTGGGGGTCACAACAAATGTCCATCTGTTGTGGACTCCCTGGTTACCTATAGCTGCAGGCAGCAGTGAAACCCTAGGTTTCTGCTTAGTGATTTGTTTGTGGGGAAGTACAAGAACAGTGTTCCTTGCCTCTGTTGGTCCTAGAAATTGTATTTGTCTCCTTCATGACACCTTTCTGGACCAGCCTTTTTCTTCATCACAGGTGAGGAGTCCACTGACCACTGTGCCCTCGACTCTCCATCACAGCCTGTGCCCTGCCTGCTCAGACCTCCTGGACTCCCTGTGTCAGGCATTCTCCTGAGCTAGCCTGGTCCTTTGTTGTTTTCTCTGGGTCAGTGAGTAAAATTTCCACAGGACCTTTGCTTTGGGATTGCTCCAAATGCTTTTCTCCTCAAAACATTTAAGTCCCTAACAATATATATTCCTACAATGGCTCCTGACTGAAACTCTCTTGAATATTTGCTGGGAAATGTGCTGTGTTTCTTCTCTCAAGCTAACTTGCTATGTAGGCATCACCCCACACCAAATTCCCACACAGAATTTTGAAGTTTGGGTGGATCTTCAGTTTCTTATAAAAGGTATTTACTACCAAAGTTTGTTGCACCCTGATAGCTTATTTATGCATATGAATTGTGGTTTTCTTTGGTTTTAGAATATAAAATTGTCTATTAAAAAGAACTTAATTGCTAGCTAGATTCGATCCATTCTTTTTTCTTTTTTATTTTTTATTTATTTTTTTATTTTTATTTTATCACGATCACACTCAGCATTGAAAATTTGTACTAGTACATGATATGACTTAATTCTTATTTTTCCCTTCCCTTACCCATCCTATAGCCCCTCACCCCTATATGCATAAGCTTTGTTTCCTTTTTTTAACCATCACATTTTTCTTTCCCCTAACTCCATTTTCCTTTGAATATTTACTATTTCACAGTACTACCATGCACTTTATATAATGGGGTATTGCTCTGCCATAAAAACATAATTTTGAGTCATATGCAGATGGACTTAACTTAAGGACATATAAGTGAAATAAATAGGGATAGATGTGTAAATATCATATATTTTCTCTGGAATGAGAAACTGAAGATATATATATATATATATCATATATATATATATATATATATATATATATATATATGATATATATATATCTTCAATCCTTTTGTTTTACTTGCTTTTCTAGATGCTCTATCATCAGCATTTTTATGATGAAGCAACCATGGAAGTGCAGGGCTTCAGTGTCTCCAGAATAACATCATATTCTTGACACATTTTCTATGTGAGATAAGAGCTTATGAAGGCCTTCTTGGTTAAAGGCAAGGAATGGGCCTGAGTTTGAATTCTCTTTACAACTCACCCTCTGTGTCTACAATATGGGGAGAAGAACTGACTTCAGTGATGAGATAATACGTATGAAAACCCATTATTATCTCTCAAATGACTTAAACAGTGTGTCTCTTTTTAGTGCCTACCATATCCATGTATTCTATTGTATATATTAATAGTGGTGTGATTTACACATGGAAGTCTGAACTGGTACTTTTTACTGTTAGAGTCTAGTGACTAAAAAGAATTTAAAACACAGACAAGTTGGTACCCCTGTGTTGCTTTAAAGTAACATGAGGTGATTTTTTTGTTTTTTTTTTGAGACAGGGTCTCGCTTTGTAGTTCAGGCTGGCCCTGAGCTCACTATGTAGCCCAGGCAAGCCTCGAACTCAGCAATCCTCCTGTCTCTGCCTCCCAAGTGCTGGGATTACAGGCGTGAGCCACCACGCCCGGAACATGAGGTGATTTTTAAAGTATATTTTTTCTAAGTACACATGGTTAATTTTCAGGATTTCTGCTATTGAATTTGTGCAGCCATCACTACAGCAGGAACTATCTTTTGATTATTTATGAATCCTCTGTTCTCAATGGATTTCTTCAGAAATGCCTCAGTGTTTGGCATAATTCTTTGCTTGTATGTCTTTCTTCAGCTCAATACTGTTCTTGCTGTCCTTTCAGGAAAGAAGGCCTAATCACTGTGAGTGATGACTTTGTACCTGCAGACAGACTCTCAGCTCATGTAACACCTTATCTCAGCTTGTGTTTCACTCTTTCCGTATGCTGTCTCCATCTGCTTCAATATTAAGGAAAGCAGCAAAGTTCTGCTAGGTTCCTCTTATGGGCTTTCTCCAAAAGATTATTGAATAAGATAGGAAAGTATTCCTTCTTCATATGCCTACCGATTTCATATTCTCTCAACTCTTCAATCATGAAGAATGCAAATTAAAGAATGTAAATTTTATTTATCTACACCACAGTGTCCTCACATAAAAATTTGGAATAATAACAGTGTTTGAGTAAAATAACTAGTTATATTAACAACACACTTACTGATGTCTAAATTTTTGGGAACACTAATGAAGTATTAGTTATTATCATTATGAATTGTGTGTATATTCCCTGAAACATTCTGTGATCTATTTATAATCATCTTTCTCTATTCATTGTGTGTGTGAAATCAGTAGTTTGCAAAAAAGAATCTCTTTACAATAACTTGTTTGAAAATGGGCTCATTAACTCTGACCAAATGAAGAAAGACAATGAAAGATATTCAAAATCAATGTGAATATCAACACGGTTACACAAAGGGCCAACCTCCCATGTGTAAAGCACTATGAACAAATCAAACCCCATTACAAGGCACTTATGAATAATAAAATAAAATAAATAAAATAAAAGACATAAAACTTTAGCAAGAGTTGGCTTTGCAAATTTATATTAGAAATGTCAGAACTGAAAGGCACCTGAATATTTCCTATAAAACATAAGCCAAGGTGAAAAATGAATGATTTTAAAAGTCTGAAACCTCTCTAGGTGAAGAAAAGGAATTAACCAACTTTCATATAAATATTTTTCTCCCATAACTGACATTAACATATAACAGGAGGATTCCTTTCTCTTCCAGTGAGGTTACCTTCTACCCTGCTTCCCATTTACAATCATGAATGAGAAAATATTGGATTAGAGCGCCTAAGTCATCATTACCAAAGATACATTAAGTGACACAGGAAATCTTTCCAAGACATAGCTCTGAGCTAATATAGTATTGATTTTTAGAATACTCTATGTGTTTACCCCCAGTTATACTTCCAAATTCTTTACTACTGGTATAAAAGAGAACCTGACTGAGTCAGTAGCCAGCGCAGGACCTAAAACAGACTTTAATTAGAAAAGACCTTCTGGGTCATTTCTGTTTAACCTGATAAAACCTCCATGAAAAGCAGCATTTCAACAAGGGATAAGCCTTAAGTCACAGAAATAAATCCATCATGTTACAAGTTGAGATCTCTGAGAACAAATGAAGGAAGAATGGAACTTTATAAGGCATGTCCGCTTTGTATGAATTTGAGTATGTTGTTCAGGTAGCAGTATGCTCCTAAGGACAGTATCACCTTGATTGTGGACAAAGATGCTGTTAAGCTGTACATTGCCATGTGGAATTTCATACCCATCTGTTGGTGCACTGGAGCACACCCACCTGCAAATTTCTCAGCTAATGAGCTAGTTACTCCTTGGTTTCTGGGGAAAAGTTCCTCCAGACAATGAGATACTATTTTAAAAGCATGGAAAAAGTCAGTAAAGCTGAGAGATGCACAAGAATATATACTTTTTATACAGTAAAAAGGTCTGTGTGGAATACACATATGAAAAGTGGATCTGACCAACTCACCAACTGAGTATCCTCTTCATGGTAGTTTTAAATTTAGGACAAAATAAAGGAATTAATACATGTCTGAGATGAGAGCCTTCATTTTGTTGTAGAAGTGAGTCTCTGTCAGTCATGAAACATATTTTTTAAAAGCTATTTTAGAAAACATTTTTAAAAGCTATTTTACATACTGCTTACTAAATAAAATTTTACTTATGATCCACAGAAACAAGATGTATGAAACTCAATAAATCAGTTTCTTGAGTATTATATGTATGATTAACTTGGCCATAGTTACTAATAAATCAATAGGAGAAATGTCAAACGAGGGGAAAAGAGGGAGAGAGAATGGGAGATAGTAAAGGAAGAAATAGAAAAGAGAGGAAGAAGAATGGGAAGGACAAATGTGGCATAAAGAAGAGGAAAAAAATGAATAAAATAATATTTAGCCAACTGACTGAAACATTTGTTAGTCTTGGGATTTTCATATTTGTTTAGAAGACATCAAATGTTATATAAGCATGCAATTGAATAAATGCTTACAAATGTTCTTTATAAACCAACTATTTTGATTTATTCTTTTGCAAACTTAATGATAACATACATTTTTATGATGTCCATGATTTACTATTGCCATAGCTGGGAAATCTTGTAACCATAGGAAAAAAAATCTGCATCAGAATGGATAGATAGATGATAGATATAGATAGATATATAGATATATAGATAGATAGATAGATTAGATAGATAGATAGATAGATAGATAGATAGATAGATAGATGATAGATAGATAGATAGATGATAGATATCACTTCTTGGCCTTTTGGCTAAGATAGATGATAGATGGATAGATAGAACTTTATAATTTATATATAAAGTTATTTACTTGTTATAATGAGTGGTGACTCGGTGCTTAGTTTAGGAGACCAAAGTTAAGAACAAGCTAAGGAGAAATGACTAACAAGATTTCCATGGACTGAAGAGGAATAATAGTATCAGATATACCAGATATAAATGATATGCATTCTAATGCTACATAGTCCAGTAAAATAGCCATGAACACATATTGGTATTCGTACTCAAATATGGCTAGTCCACACTGAAATAGTCTATATAAGTAAAATATTCAATAAAATTTAAAGACAGTACTAAAACATAAAACTTTGGTATTTTATATTAATAAAAAATTAAGCCTCTTTAAAATATAACTACTGCAAAAAAATTTGAATTATACCTGTGTCTTGTATTTCATTAGGTAAGGTTGGTCTAGAAAATTGATCATACTGTTGATCATGAATAAAAACCTGTTAAACTAGTTTTCTTTCAATTTTTCTTGGTGTAGATTATTCACTATATTGTAAATATTTGTCTGCCTTTGCTAAGAAAATAAACACACCATATAAAGGTAAAATATCTATAATTTTCAAGGCATTAATAACTTTCTTCATGTATATACTGTAATGGTAATTTCATAGGTGAAAGAACTTTATTTCTTCATAATAGCATTCTTTCAGGAATAGGATGGAATGGCACTGTGGGTAATTTGCATTTCTGTAATGGCCATTGATATTGAGCATTTTTAATGTATTCATTAGCCATTTCCAGTTCTGTGAAATGTCTATTCATTTCACTTGCCAATTTTCTGATTGCACATTTTATTTTGGGGGGTTGCTTATTTTAAGCTTTTTGTATCTTCTAGATATTAGTCTTCTGCCTGAGTAATACTTTGTAAAATTAGTTTCTGTTCTGTTGGTTGCCTTGTTATTCTCTTGGCTGTGTCCTTTGCTATGCAGAAGGTTTTTAATTTGATATGATCCCATGTATTGATTACTATGTCTGGTGGCATTCAGATCCTATTTAGAAAGTCTTTGCCTAGGCGCATCATTTCAAGTGTTTCACCTATTTTATCTTCTAGCAGCTTATTTATGTTTTGTCGCCTGTATCTTTCATTTACTGTGATTTTAGTTTAGAAAATGCTCAGATATAGGTTCTTGAATCAATGCTCTGGAAGTAGATAACTAATTTTCCTAGCACCATTTATGAAAGAGGCTGTCTTTGTCTTGGTGAATATTACTTACCAGTTTGTCAGATGTCAGAAGTTTAATATGTATGTCTAGAGTTGTTTCTGAAACATTGCCTGTGTTCTATGAACCCACGCCTTTATCTTTGTACCGATACTGTGGTGTTTATAATTGTAGCTTTGTAACATAACTTGATATTTGGATTGTGATGCCTCCTACTGTGCTCTTGTTGCCTAAGATTGTTTTGTAGTTGTTTATTTTTATTTTTATTTTTTTTATTTTTTGGAAAGTGTCTCACTTTGTAGTTCAGCCTGGGTCTCAGCTCACTGTGTAGCTCAGGCAAGCCTCGAACTCACAGCAGTCATTCTGCTTCTGTCTCGTGAGTGCTGGAATTAGAGGCGTGAGCCACCATGCCTGGCATTGTGGTATGTAGTACTGATTGTTGGTGATGTGGGTCACCACTCCTGACATTGTTGTATATGGTTACCAGGGATCAAATTAGGGTCTTTGTGCTTGTCAGGAAGGTGTATGGCCCTAAACTAAATCTCTGGCTAAATCTCTGACTCTACCTAAGATTGTTTTTACTATTGTAGGTTTTTATGGGTCCATACAAATTTGGGGATTGTTTTTTCTGGTTCTGGGAGAAATGCAACTGGAATATTTTAAATTGATATTGTTAGTACCTTTTATATACATTATGATCAAATTCAGCTTTGAATGTTTGTACTAGTACATGACACATCTTGATCCTCATTTTTTAAAAATTTTGATCATATTGAAATTTCATTACATCTGAATTTTTGTTATGGTTATATAGCCATTTTGGCTATACTTGTCCTTAACAGGAAGAAGGCATACTATGTATTTTCTGATGTTATTTTCACTCCTTTTACAGTTTTTCCATGTTGCTTTCATTGTGGAAGTCAGTCATTTTCTTGATTATCTAATATTTAATTTTTCTTGATGCTATTGTACATGGTTTTGGCTTCTGAATTTATTTTTCAATGAGTTCATTATTTATATAAATGCAAATGATTTTTGGTGTTGTTTTTATGTCCCATTACATTTGTGAATTAGGTTATTAACTTTTGGAAGTGGGAAATGTTACAGGTATTCTATATAGAGAATCACATCATTTGCAAATAATATTTTGATATCTTTTCCTGCACATATCCATTTTGTTCATTTCCCTTGTCTGATTACTCTAGATAATATTTCAAATACTGTGTTAAACAGAAGTGGTAGACATCTTTATTTTTTTCCTGAAATTAGAGGAAAAGCTTTTAATTTCTTTATTCCCATTTAATAAAATGTTGACTAGCACGTGGAAGGTCCTGAGTTTTATCCCCCGACCTGAAAAAGAAAAATAGATAATATAATGTTGACATATGGTTTGTCATAATTAATTTTTGTCATATTGTGATAAAGCTTTTCTGTACTTATTTTCTTCACAGATTTTATTAAAGGGTGTTTATACCTACATTGAGATGAGGTATTTTTTTGGCTGTGCTTTTGTTTATGTGTTTTATTACATTTACTAACTCATGTATGTTGCTTCATTCTTGTATTCTTAAACTAGAGCCTACTTGGTCAGGTTATACAATCTTTTCCATGATTTGTTATATCATACTTATAAGTATGTCTTTGAGGATTTTTGCATCTACATTCATTAAAGAGATCCGCCTGTAGTTTTCTATGCTCTTTGGGACCTGGTCTGCTTTTGAAATCAGGGTAATGCTATCTTCCAGAAATGACTTTGGGAGTACTTCTTCCCTTTCAGTTTAGTAGAATTTGAGAAGTACTGGTGTTAGATTTTTCCTGAAATTCTTCTGGAATTCAGCAGTAAAGCCACTAATTCCTGGGCTTTTCTCAGTGTTTTTGTTTGTTTGTTTGTTTTAAATTTAAAAAATTGATGGTAAAAGAAAAAAAGAAAGGTTATTTATATAGGCGATGGAGGGTTGCAGAGTGGCCAGGGGAATGGGAGAAAAAATGAGAATTGAGTCATTTTCATGCAGTGGTACAAAGTTTCAATGTCTATTTTGACCGTGATGTATATGTAAAATGCACTGATAAAATTAATTTAATTTTTAATTTTTTTTGTTTTACTTTGTAATGCCTCAGTTTCATGTCTTATTTGATTATTCAAGGTTTTTATATCTTCTTGATTAATTTTGATAGCTCCTATGAATCTAGGAACTGTCCATTTCTTCTCAGTTCTCCAATTTATAGTCATACAGGTTTGTGAAATAGTTGTTAAAAATCTTCTGGATCTTGTGTCTACTATGATTTCAACCTTTTAGTTTCTAATTTCATTTTGGGGATCTTTCCTTTCCTTTATTTTTAATATTGGTTTTGTGCATTCTTTCCAAGAACTAGCTCTTCTATTCACTCATTCTTTGGGTTGCATTTTAGTTCTCCATTTCATTGATTAACTGCTCACACTTTCCACAGCTGTTTCTCACCACAATACTATGGGTAACATTGCAAGCCAGGAAGTGGATTTGCTATGTAGTTGTTCTCTGGCTCAGCTGTAAACAACCCCTTTTAAAATGGTGCCACATTTAACACTTTTGGGCAATATGGCAGATGCTACATTGAATTTCTTTGCCAACTCTAGCCTGCCATGAAAAAGTCACTTTCAGAGGAAAACCTCAGGCAGTTTTTTTTTTTAAGTGTATACTAGCTGTTGGCTTTTCTTAGGGTTACAGCAGCCCACATCTGTACTCTCTCATGGGGTATACCAAACATCTGTGCTTCCCTTCTGTTCCCAGACACTAGCCTCATCCACAATTGGGTCCACCAGTCAGTGGATCTGTTCTCCTGTGCTATAGAAAAATAAAATGTAGACCTGGCTCAGAGTTGGCAGATGTTTGCATCCAGGGCATGGAATCCAAGGGTGCAGAGTCCATGGGCATGAACTGTGTGGGTGTGGAGTTGGTCAGGCACAAGCTTTTGTGGTTGTTTCTTTGTGCTGTGCTGGGATGTGACAGCTGCTGCATCATCTCTATAAGCAGTGACACAGTGACAATTTCATTTCTCTATTCCAATTCAGTGTCCTTTCTTCCTTTCTCTTGCCAAATTGCTATGGCTAATAAAAGGCTTAGAATGCTTTCAGTTTCTCTCTATTCATTATGATGCTGGCTGTTTGTATTATAAATGGCCTTTATGTTGAAGCATGCTCCTTCTACCATAATTTATTCAGAGCTTTTCATGAAATAGTTTGAATTTCATGAGGTGATCGTGTGTTTTTTTTTCTTTCATTCTTTTGATGTAGTTTATCACATTTATTGATTGGCAAAAGTTTAACCATGTTTATATTCCTTGGATACATCACACTATTTTGTTAAGCCTTATCTGTTGCTGTGTAAGTTAAAACTTGTAAATATCAAGTCCTGTGTACATCCAAGTAGATAATATTCTGGGACCAGTAGAATATATCATTAGCATATTGAAGGGGGCATCTACTATATTATTACCAATACATGTTTATAGTTGTTTACATTCCAAATGTGAAGTTTGTACATGTACATAACACTTCTTAAATATTCTTTTCATTTTTATCCCTCTCCTTTATCCATATCTTGATTCCTTTCTCATCCGAGAAAGATCCATCTCCCTACTTCCTATTATTTATATTTTATTCTGGCTTTCTTTTAAATTTGAGTTTTTCATTGAAGAAAAACTATGATATTGAAACTTGTGTATCTGATTTATTTCACATAACATTATAGCCGCAAGGAAATGAGCATTCAGCTTACAGTGTAGGCTTTCTGTCTTAATTTAATGTGATATATCACTGAATTATTCTGTCTTTTTCTGTGTGTATGTGTGTGTGTGCTTTTCTCAAACAGAGAGAAAAATGCATCATGCTGTGGTTTGAGTAACTTTCTTGACCCTGCCCTTTTGTGAAATAGTGGCTTTGTGCAGAGGATCTCAAAGAGAAAACCTCACTGTTTAATTCCTATCAGACACTAGCATGTATATATCAAGGATACCATGATTTAAACACAATCATAAATTGTGTGGTATTCACTCCAGTCACATTTATCTAATTATGTGTGAATCAGTCACAGTAGGCATTTCAAATCCCTGCTGAGTTATTCACTACAACAAAACATCATGCAGTATAAAATTACCTAATCTATCTCAAGCCTCTAACTCACATGTTAATTTGAGATAATGGATGAAGGAAATAATGTGTCTGTGATGGTTTTGCAGACATGAGTGTTCACTGTTTCTCAAAAGACAGCCATGGGCATTTCTATAATTTAAATATTTAGTAGGCCTCTCTTTAAAATCTAAATCCTCCTTCTAGAATGATAGGAGAGCTTCACAGAGCTGTGAAAGCTTGGGAATTTTATTATTAGAAAACAATTTAATTTATCTTAGATAAAATAATACATATTCAATTGCCCCAATTAGATATAAGTTTTTGCATTTATGCAAATCATGCAGCCCTAACATACTAATTTAATAACTATATACAGACTCATACTTTGGCACTATGAGATGCTATAGTTAGAGCTGGACTCAGCATTATAATTCACATAAACATACCCTTAACTGTCTGAAGGATATGGTAAACATGTTCTCTTTTAGGTGGCTGTCTTTTTTTCTTTATTTATTTCTTATCTCTGATGCTTTTCTTCATTTTTTTCAATAGATCTCATCATATTACTTGAGCCTTTTGATGCCATTAGAATCTTAATTTTTCTTATACACCTTGGCTTTGTTCTATGTAATTATCACTTAGGTTGGTCCTGAAAAACTATAAAAAGAGAAAATAAAATAACGATGCATGCTACTTCTCTAGTCCTGAGAGATTATATAAAACGAATCTAATTAGTTTTAAAATGTAGAAATGCCTGTTTGAAAAACTTCATTTCTCAGTAATATCTGTTTCCTCAACTTTCATTACTAAAGATATTTTTATTGATTTATTATGTTGTAGGTAGTTATATATGGCTCCTTAAACCTGTGTCTTCAGTAAGTAGATTTCTTGAGAGTTCCACTGTATGAAAACCAATCTCTTTCTGTGGACCTAAAAGTGTATTTGGATTCTGTTTAATTCTTAAGTAGACTTTGCAAAGATTTGTTTACCTAACTGTAGTTGATAGGAAAATCATGAGTATTGGTAGTTCAAAGGATATAAGGAAAGACTCCTCCTACTGATGTGTGCATAATTACTACTTCATTATAAAATGAAAGATTATAATTAGTGATTTTAAAATTTTCATTACTACATATTTGCAGGGCATGATGATATTAATCATGGGAAGTTGGTACATGCATATATATTACACCTCAATTCTTCTTTTATCTCTTCCCTTCCCTTCCCTTCTCCCTTACTCCATCTCTTAGTCTTCTTAGCTTTTGCAAAAGATCTATTGTTTCCTGTTTTTCTCCTTAATTTATTTATATTTCAGGCTTCTCATATAAATTAGACAATATTTAATATGTGTCTGATTTATTTGACTTATTATGGTCTCAAAGTGCATCTGTTTTCTTACAAATTATTTGTCTGTTCTTTTTGGCATGGTATTATGCTATTGTGTATAAATAATATGTTTATTTATTCATTCATCTATTAATGGACATAGAGGCTGCTTCTGAAATTTATGTATTAGTTGTGTTGCTATAAATATGAATATGTGTGAATGACTGTAATACGATGTCTTTTTAAATAGATTTTATTGGTACTTTTATATATACTTTATGATCACATTCAACATTGAGGGCTTGTACTTGTACATGACATATTTTGGTTCTCATCTTTTCTCATTCCCCTGTCCTCCCTACAACTCCTCACCCTCATATACAGAAGTTTTGTTTTCTTTTTTTTAACGTGAAATAAATAGGACACAGCTGTGTAAATACTGTATCATTTCTCTGGTATGAAAAACTGACGGTGTAAATGAGTTATAAAATGTATGATAGGTATTGTGAAATAAAAAGAAAATGTTCAAAGGGAAAAGGGGCAGGGGCTAGTAAAGAAGGGAAAGAAAATTTGATGGTAAAACTATGTAAATATCATATCTGTTCTTTGGTATGAGAAAATGAAGATGTTAATGAGTCCTAGTATGTATGATGAATATTGTGAAATAGAAAATATTCAAAGGGAAATGTGGTGGAAAGGTGAGTAATGAGGGGTAAAGAAAAATGTGATGCTAATAAATGGGAAACAATGCTACTTGGGGGCAGGGGGATGGGGTGGGTAGGGGAATGGGAAAAATTGAGAATTAAATAAAGTCATATACTGATACAAATTCCCAACATTGAATGTGATCATGATGTGTACATATAATATACCAATAAAGATAAGAATAAATACAAAACATGATGTCTTTAACTCTTTTGAGAATATAATTAGTAGGGTAATAACCGGGCCGAGTGTAGTTTCCAGCTTTGATACTTACAGTTTGCATTATTGTTCTGAGTAAATCCTATTCTGAAATAAAGCTAATTATTTTTCAATTGGTTTGAGTTCAGTGTTTTAGCAGTAAAATAAGACTTCAAAATGAAGAAAAGTACTAGTATATTCCAGAGGAGGTATGGGGGTAGATTCCAATTTGGTGAACAAACTAATGTTCTAGGCCATTGTATACTCAATTTTACAGACAAGACAAATAATGATAAGATAAAACACGATTGATCTAACTCATTTATTTGTTCTGGCAAGTGCCCAATATATGATACTATCCTATGAACATCTATGATCTTTTATCACCCAAACTGTAAATGGATTAAAGGACATGGTTGTCAATTTCACTTTTTATGTGTGATACTAGTAGTTGAAAAGATCTTTCAAAAATATAAATTAAAAATGAAAATTTTCAGTGACTTTTGTTGATCATATACATGCATTCCCTTCAGATGGACTCATCTATTTCCACACTACTTTTGTTACCTCTCCTTTCTTTTAAACACTTTCCAGTCCTAAAGAGGCCTTGACTTAGTGTGAACCCCTTCCTAACATAATGCAGACTTTGTCTTGATTCTTGCAATATTGTTGTCTTCTGCCCAAATACCTAATTTGTGGCTTTTCTTATCTTTCATCCTGCTCAAAGTGAGAAAGTGAGAGGAAACAGGAGATAATTATTCCCTGGGCTCCTCTTCAAAAGAACACTGATAATAAAAGGAAGAGCCATTTATATTGTCTCAATATACAATTAGCCAATATTAAGTACAATTTCATGCAATTAACTCAGTAATAAGTAATTTACTTTGAAATTATTATGGACCTGATGTCCTCTAAAACTGAGGACACTTTTAACAGATTATCTACTTCTAACTGATTCTACTTTCACTTCACTTAAAAAAAAATCTGTACTGTTTTCATATGAGGGATATTAAAATAAGAACCAATGATATGAAAGTGAAGTAAATATATTCATTGCTTTCTCTCAAGATTGCATGGCCTAATCTGTACGCAGAAGCAAAAATATTTCACATACTGTCTAACACATGAAGGAGAAAAAATAAATTTTTGAATTTTATGGAAGTACAGTGAGACAAGTATTAAGATATAAGATTTAATGTGTGAAGGTTCAGATAAACCAAACAACCTACAAGTTTTCTCTAAATCTTTAATTCATTAAATGTTCTGATCTGGACACCATCCTTCTCTCTCAACCAACGCGCGCGCACACACACACACACACACACACCTCTCCAGGTGAGACCAAGCTGACTTTTCTACTACAAATTAGCTTACCAGTAATCCTTGTTCACAAACTTGTTTATAATCTACTTGGTAACCAGTAGATTTCAATAATGAAATACAGTCAAGCTAGTTGCATAGGAGAATAGACTTTCTCTACCTAGAGCTCTGTAGTTTATATTGTTCATGCAAACATCTGCTCTTCTTTCAGCAAATGAATTTACCTTCACTTCTTTTAACATGTGTTAGTTATACAGATCATTACGTTTCACTGTAAGATTTCTATACATAATGTATCTTGCATGTTATCTTGTCCATCCACAACATTCTTTTTTAATTACAGAAATAAAGTTTGAAATTCATTCATTTGTAGTATGCTGGACAAACCATTCATGATCAATCTGAACTACTGTTCATACTTTTGAGGTTTGAGAGTCCGCAATAGAGTACAAAAGGCACAAGGAAAAATAGGTAAGGGAGGAGAATTACAGCTTCACAGTGACTCTCTGCACCCTCATATATATACATTTCATACACTATATAAAAAACATGAGTTTTGATGTTTTCTTGCAAGCACGGTTACTGTAGTTAATGTGTTGTATGGTTCAGCATAGCTAGAAAAGAGGATTGTGAATGATTTTAGCACAAAGAAATAATAAGTGCTAAATACGGTGATTACCTCAATTTGATCGTTACATAATTTATGTATGTATGAAAACATCACATTGTGTATTATCAATGGTTATAGTTATTATATGCCAATAAACATACAAAACATGCAAAAACTTCCAAATTTATTAAAGCCCAAGCAGAGCCCATTTGGAGAAGCAAAAGTACCACAGTCTCCTACTTTACACAATTAGTCATAATAAGAAGTAAGAGCTATTTCAATTCCCAGGGATCTGGCTCCAACTATCTACAGCAATTTATTATGTTTTCAAACTGTGGAAGTAGATGTTCCTGCTGAAACTCAAGACAATTCAAAATATTCAAAAGATATTCAGAAACTTCTATCTCCCATTTTCTGCCTGTTATTTTGAGACTATGGTCTGCTCAAAGTTGAAGATTTGTGGTCTTAATCTGCAATTGAAATTTAGGGAAAAGGACCACTTAGTAGCCATCTTCTGTAAATACACATTTTAGTTGTTTTTAGAGGAACATTTACAATATTAAGTATTTTTGAACAATCATAAAGGGATTAGACAGAAAAATGTACACAGATCAACCAGAAGGATAGTTTAAATATTTATAAAATTAAAAAACTCTGAGGCCAGGCATGGTGGCTCACGCCTGCAATCCCAGCACTCGGAAGGCAGAGACAGGAGGATTGCTGAGTTTGAGGCTTGCCTGGGCTACATAGTAAGCTCAGAGCTAGCCTGAACTACAAAGCGAGACCGTGTCTCAAAACAAACAAACAAACAAACCTCTGGGGCTAGATTACTAAAATTATCTTATTAAATATTATTAAAATTATCTTATTAAGTATTTATGCTCTTTATGGCAGGTAACTGCCACAGTCAGTACTCCTTCAACACTGGAGGGAGCAACAGGTGGGAAAACGTTGAAACTGACCAGTGGAACACTTCCTGAACTCAGGCTTCTTTGGACAACAGATTTTTGCTGCACGTGGGGGAAGTTTCCATCCTGAATCAAACGTAATTATTGATTATTCTGAGGAAACATTTCACTTACTGAGTTTAGACTGCTTTGTGTCTTAATAGGACCAAAAAAAAAAAAAACTGGATTTTCTTGGGCATGGTCATTAAAAACATTCTGTCTTTTGCAGTTGTAGCCCAGGAATGAAGAAAATCTAGTGATCCTTAAATCATTAATCAAATCCATAGAAAAACTGTAATACCTTGTTTTTTTATTATATCCCATAAGTTGATATTTTTTAAAATTCTTTATTGGTACAATTTATATACATCTCACAATCACACATAACATTAGGGAATTCATACCAATATACGACACAGGTTAATTCTCATTTTTACCTATATCTCTACCCACCCATACCTCCCCACACACTATATACATGATTTTTACTTTCTTTCAGAATCATATTTATTCATTCCCCTTATGACATGCCCACACAAAATTTCCTTTGGAAACATCCCATTCTACAAAAACTTTCCTACTTTCTAGAGCTCATTTGCATCTAGAGGTGCTCAAATCAAAGAAAACATCCAGTATTTGCCTATCTGTGATCTATTTATTTCACTTTCTAGTGTGTCCTCCAGGTGTATCCATTTGCACATAAATGAATCCATCTTGTCATTCTTTATGGCAGAATAATACTCCATTTTATTTTTAAAAAATCTTTGTTATCAACTCTCCAGTTGATGGACATTGGGGTTGTTTCCAAGATTGAGCTACCATGAACTGAGCTGCTATGAACAATGGTGTACATTAATCTTTCCAATGTGATTTTTAAAAATTCTTTTGGGTATATTCCTAGCAGGGTGATAGCAGGGTCAAATGGGACCCCTAGTCTTAGTTTTCTGAGAAATCTCCAAACAGATCTCAACAATGGTTGCACAAGTCTGCAATCTCACCAACAGTGGAGAAGGGTTCCTTTCTCCCCACAGCCTCGCTAGCATTTATTGTTGGTTGATCACAGCCATTCTTTGTGGAGTGCGATGAAATCTCAATGTTGTTTTCATTTGCATCTCTCGAAAGACTAGTGGTGTTGAGCATTTCTTCATATGCTTCTTAGCTGCTTTGACTTCTGCCTCTGAGAAGTGTCTGTTCATTTCAGATGCCCATTTAGGAATTGGGTCTTTGAACTTGGGGAGGCTGATCTGTTTGAGTTCTTTATATATTGTAGATAATAGCCCTTTGTCTGATAAACAGCAGTAAGGTTATTTCCCATGTTGTTGATTGTCTTTCAGCAGTGCCAGTGACTTCTTTTGCTGTGCAGAAGCTTTTCGGTAGGATGAGATCCCATTTATTGATTCTTTCTGCTAGTTCTTGTGCTAAAGAGGTTTTATTCATAAAGTCTCTGCCTAAGCCAATGTCTCCAAAAGTTTTGCCTAACCTGTTTTCCAGAAGGCTTATTGTTACTATTTTAATATTTAAGTCTCATATCCATTGTGAATTTCGTTTTGTGCATGGTGAAAGAGATGGGTCTAGTTTTAGTTTTTGGCAAGTTAAAGCCCAGTTTTTCCAGCACCATTTGTTAAAGAGGCTATCTTCCCTCCATTGAGGGTATGTGGCTCCTTTGTCAAAGATAAGGTGGCTTAGTGTATCTGGAATTGTTTCTGGATCTTCTAATCTATTCTACTGGTCCTCAGGTCTGTTCCTTTGCCAGTACCATGCAGTTTTTATCACAGTGGCTTTATAGTAGAGTTTTAAATTGGGGGCTGTAATACCCCCTGCCATGTCATGGATGCTTAGAATTGCTTTTGCTATTCTAGGTTTTTTGTGGTTCCAGATTAATTTTTGTATTATTTTCTCTAGCTCTGTGAAGTATAGCATTGGCATTTCAATTGGAATTGCATTGAATCTATATAGTAGTTGTGTAAGTACAGCCATTTTGATGACGTTGGTTCTCCCTACTGAGGAAAAAGGGATGTCTTTCCACTTTCTGATCTCCTTTTCTATCTCGTTTTTCAGAGTCCTGTAGTTTTCAGAGTAGAGGTTTTTCACTTTCTTTGTTAGGTTGATCCCTAGATATTTCATTTTTCTGGGTGCTACTGTGAAAGGGATTGACTCCCCAATTTCTCTTTCAGTATGTCTGTTGCTTGTGTAGACAAAGGCTGTTGATTTTTGAGCATTGACCCTGTATCCAGCAACACTACCATATCTGGTAATTAAGTCTAGCAGTCTTTTGGTTGAGTTTTTAAGATCCTCTACATAGAGTATCATATCATCAGCATATAATGACAGTGTAACTTCTTCCTTTCCTATCTTTATTCCTATCATATCTTTGTCCTGCCTGATTGCTATGGCTAATGTTTCTAGCACTATATTGAGCAAGAGTGGTGACAACAGGCATCCTTGTCTCTTTCCTGATCTTAGAGTAAAAGGTTTCAGTTTCTGCCCATTATGTATGATGCTGGCTGTTGGTTTCTCATAAATAGCTTGTATTAAATTGAGATAAAGTCCATTTCTGTAGGGTTTTGATCATAAATGGGTGTTGGATTTTGTCAAAAGCCTTTTCTGTGTCCATTGAGATAACCATATAGTTTTTGTCCTTGAGTCTGTTAATATAGGGTATTATGTTGATTGATTTACTTATGTTGAACCAGACTTGCATCCCTGGGATAAATCTGGCTTGATCAGGTTGTATGATTTTCTTGATAATGCTCTGTATTCTGTTTGCCAGTATCTTATTGAGGATTTTTTCATCAGTGTTCATTAGAGAGAATGGCCTGTAGTTTTTGTTTTTGGTGGGATCTTTCCCTGCGTTTGGGATCAAGGAATGATCCCAAGGAATGATTCAAGATTGCTTCAAGGAATGATTTGGGAAGTACTGCTTCTCTTTCGATTTCATTCAAAAGATTAAGAAGTACTGGCATTAACTCTTCTTTAAAAGTTTTGTAGAATTCAGCAGTGAAGCCGTCCGGACCAGGGCTTTTCTTTGTTGGTAGGTTTTTTTTTTTTATTACGTTTTGAATTTCCTAGATTGATATCAGGTCGTTTAACATTTTTATATACTCTTTGTTCACCTTTGGAAGTTCATATGCGTCTAGGAATCTACCCATTTCTTCTAGATTTTCCATCTTCTTAGAGTACAGATTTTCATAGTACGTGTTTATTATCCTTTGGACTTCTTCTGGATCTGTGCTGATTTCCCCATTTTCATTCCTTATAGCATAGATTTGAGCCTTTTCCTTCCTTTGTTTGATAAGATTGGCTAAGGGTCTGTCGATTTTATTTATTCTTTCAAAGAACCAACTCTTTGATTCATTGATTCTTTGTACTGTTCTCTTTGTCTCCATTCCATTAATTTCTGCTCTGATCCTTATAATTTCCTCTCAGGTATGTGCTTTGGGTGTGTTTTGCTCCTCTTTTTCTAATTGCCTGAGGTTCATCATTAGATTGTTTATTTCAGTTTGCTCTATTTTCCGAATGTAGGTATTTACTGCTATGAATTTCCCTTGCAGAACTGCTTTCATTGTGTCCCATAAATTCCTGTATGCTGTGCTTGGGTTGTTGTTTAGTTTTAGAAAATGTTCAATTTCTTCTTTAATTTCTTTTGTGGCCCATTGTTTGGTCAACAGAGTTTTGTTTAATTTTCATGTGTTTGTGAGGATCTTGGAATTTGTTTTGCTATTCAGCTTCACTTTCAAGGCACTATGATCTGATAGTATGCAGGGAATAACTTCAATTCCTTTGCATTTACTTAAGCCTGTTCTATGGATTAGAATGTGACCTATTTTGGAGAATGTGACCTATTTTGGAGAATGATCCAGGGGCAGCTGAGAAGAAGGTATATTCTCGCTTTGTAGGGTGAAAAATTCTGTAGGTATCCAATAAGTCCATTTGCTCAAAAGTTTGATTTAGCTCAAGTATTTCCTTACTGATTCTTTGTCCAGTTGATCTGTCAATTTGTGAAAGTGGAGTATTAAAATCCCCTACTACTACTGGCTTTTCATGTCTAGTAATGTTTGTTTTATATAGTTGGGTGCATTAGAGTTTGGTATATAGATATTATGGTTGTTGTTTCTTTATCCTGGATTGTTCCCTGTATGAGAATATAGTGACCTTCTTTATCTCTTTTAATCAGTTTGAGTTTGAAATGTATTTTATCTGCAAACAAGATAAGCACTCCTGCTTTTTTTGCAGTTTCCTATGGCATGGGGGATTATTTTCCAACTTTTTATTTTCAGTCTATGGGTTTCCTTCTGAATTAGATGTGTTTCCTGTATGCAGCAGATTGTAGGATCTTGGTTCTTGATCCAATCTGCTAGTCTGTGTCTTTTAATTGGCCCATTGAGTCCACTGACATTAATGGTTATGACTGATATGGACATATTCAGAGCTGCCATGTTTCCCTGTTCTTGGTTTTTTTCTTCCCTGCTTTTCCACTTTTCTCTTTAGTTTTTTGTTTGCCCCAATGAATCCACTCTCCTGGGTCTCGTGGATATGGAATTTTCTGTGTTTTTTTCCAAGATGTTATTTAGAAGGTTTTAGAATGCAGGTTTTGTATTTGTGAAGGTTTTCAGGTGTTCTTTATCATGGAAGTATCTTATTTCCTGTCTATTCTGAAACATAGTTTTGCAGGATACAGCAGTCTAGGTTGGACGTTGTTTTCTTGCAATGCTTGAAATACTTCTCTCCAGGCTCTCCTTTTATTGAGTGTTAGTGTTGAAAAGTCTGCTGTGATCCGAATGGGCTTCCCTTTGTAGGTAATTTTCTTCCTTTCTCTCACTGCTTTCAGTATTTCATTCTTTTGTTGTGCATCTGGAAACTTGATAATTATATTTCTAGGTATAGATATTTTCATGTCCTGGCCTGTTGGAGACCTATAGGCCTCATTTATCTGTATGTCTATTTCTTTTCCTGCGAAGTTTTCTGTTGTTATCTCTGACAACAGCTTTTTTATATCTTTTACACTGTCTCCTGCTTCCTCAGTGACTCCAATCAGTCTTATATTATTTTTCTTTGAGTCATCCAGAAGCTGTTGGATTGATTTCTCATGATCCCTTGCTCTTTTTCCATAGGTTATATCTTTCCTTCTCATTGGCTGCTATGCTGTCCTCTAGGTCTGAGATTTGGTTCTCTGCTTCATTCTTCCTATTTCACAAGCTTTCTTTCTCCTTCATCATTCCCTGGCACTCTGCTTAAAGCTGTTTAAAAGGTTCCAATGCTTTTGCTGTCTTGGATTCCATCATCTTACTGATGTCATCTTTAATGATGTCTTTTACTTTGGACAGTATTTGTTTTTTGTTGTTTTTTTTTTTTTTTTGAGACATTGTCTCGTTTTGTACTTCAGGCTGGCTCTAAGCTCACTATGTAGCCCAGGCAAGCCTTGAACTCAGCAATCCTCCTGCCTCTGCCTCCCAAGGGCTGGGATTACAGGTGTGAGCCACCACGCTCAGCACTCAGTATCTCTGTTGGTTTTTTTTTTTTTTTTTTTTTTTTGAGGCAGGGTCTCGCTTTGTAGTTCAGGCTGGCCCTGAGTTCACTATGGAGCCCAGGCAAGCCTGGAACTCAGCCATCCTCCTGCCTCTGCCTCCCAAGTGCTGGGATTACAGGCGTTAGCCACCACACCCAACACTGTTTAGTATCTCTGTTTTGATCTCAGTGATGAGTTCTGATTTCCATTTTACTAAGTCTGCTTTAGTCACCATCTCAAAGAGTCCTGGTGTTTGAGTTTCAGTTTGCCCTATTTCCCTTTTCTCTGAATTTCCCTGTGGTGGTGATCTTTGTGTCTGGCTTTTTGTATATTTTCTCATTTCTTCTCTTTTGTTGTTATTGATGGTATATGTTTGATTCTTTGCCTGATGACAGGGCAATGTTTTTGGCAGTCTTCTTTCTATTATCTGGGGCCCTTTGGATGTGGCACCTTCTTGGGGTGTCCTCCTTGAATCTGTAATGACCCTGGAGAGTTTTCAGTTCTGACACACCATGGGTGGTATTTGAGCAGAACAATCACATCATCTTTGTTACCATAATACAATCAGTGCCAATATCAGCATTAAACACAGTAAATTAAATGAAAGTTTTGTTAATTTCTATTGTGAAGACTTTGAGCTCATGAGTTACCTCTATGTCCATATGCCAAAATTTAGAATTAATCAGCAATGTGCATACAACATGTAGATCATAAATGTAACCTCAGAACCCTTTGGGGATAAAAGGTCACTGGGGAATCAGGGGAGGTAGGGAGACAGGAGGAGAGTGAAATAGCGTTAGCAGATTTATGAAGACCACCTAGACCTGAGAACCTCATATATGCCAGCGGATAATAGAGAATAAAAGGACATATATAAAACCATACCAACTGTATGCTATAAGACCATTGGAGACTTTGCTCACCTTCTTATAATAGTACAGAACAAATAGGGCAGCCTAAGAGTCTTTTACTTCTGGGTATTGCTTCTGACAGGAAGATAGTAGAGGATGTGGGGCAAGAGGTGAATAGAGGGATCTAGGAGTAGATGGCAAAACAGAAGCTAGATTCCACCCCCCACGCTTTTTTTTTTTTTTTAATCTTGTCTGGTCTGTTGGAGAAGCTGCGGTGTGGAGGGATGCAGGAAATGGCTCTGGCTCCTCGGGCCTGTGTCCTCACAATGCAGCTCTGGGGTGGGGTTGGCGCTGGTCGGCAGGCCTCAGTCCTCCAAGGTGGGGATGGGGCCCGGGTCCATACCTGAGTCGTCTGCACACTCCGGGGTGGAGTGGGTGGGTTGGCAGGCCTCAGCCCCCCTCAGCGGGAACCGCATGGCACCCGGGTCCATTCCTGAGTGGTATGCATGGCTCCCTAAGTTGATATTTTTAATTTTTAAAATTTTAACCAAGGTAAATTCTGGATGTTGATACATCAATATGTATAGCATTTCTTTCTTTTTTTCTGTTTTGAGATTTTTTAAAATTTTGTGTGTTTTATTTTTTTACATGTTTGCCATGCATTTGATCACATTTCTCATGAGCAACTGCTACATGTTTACAGTTCTTTACCCATCCTGTTCCTCTCCCCTTCCTTCCTCATCTGTCTACTTCTTGATCCCCTTTCCATTTGCAAAATATCTAATTACTGATTTTTTGAAGATTCCGAATTAATCACAGCTTTAAAGGAGAAATTATTTTACTTTTTCCACTAACTTCTTGGGGGAGTATCCTACATAAAGCCCCTTTGCATTGGGCTTTTATAGTTTTAGCACTAGAGTCCAGTAAGTCATCTCAGATTGTTTCAATCATACCATTTTTGCTTTAAAATCCATTCCTGTTCATGTGTTATTCTAATTCAAAGCATTTCTTTTGCCCTTTCATTACGGCCTGAAAGTACAGGTATCTTTAGAAGCTTGGGGTTTTAAAAGGGGTTAAAGTGAACTAGAATAATCTTTTTTACATTTACTTGACATCATTTTTTATGTCATCTTTACTTTTTGCAAAAGAAAAAGGAGAGGGAAACTGGTAACTAAGTGTTTTTGTTTTTGTTTTCCCCCTTTCAGGGAACTATTTGACTATACTGTCTAATGACAGGTACTTGTGTGTTGTTTTCCTGAACTTCTGATTTCAGTTTTCTGACTTTCAAAGTGTTATTTCATTTATTCTCATATTTTTCTCAGTTTGTGCTTCAAAGAAAAAAGCAGCTCATAACAAAAATCTGTATTAGCTGTCCTATATAGAGTATGTTTACATTAAGGAGATAATAAAAAAGCTTAATGGATAAATAATTGCTTAGTTGTGGTTGCTTTCAGGGTGCCAGCAAATGGTGGTGGCCCAGTCACAGGGTAGTGATATCTGAAAACTGTTACCACTCACTTTTCTCCTATTTCTTGTTTTACAGGTGACTCTGAAGAGGGAACACAAGTAGGTACCAGAGATGGTGCGGCCCTACATTTTTGTATGACACTTTCATTCAGTGAGTACTTTCACTTGTTGATGGATTTTCCTTTAAAAAAAATCAAATGAAGGGAATTTAAGCCCAGTGGATTCCTTTGGTGTGCAGTTGACAGTTGGAAATGCGCGTGTAAGCCTCCTCAAAGAGCAATGACTGTTTCACCTACCAGAGCACCCTTTCTCACTACTTTATTTCTGCGTGCTTCCTGGGTCTGGGACACTGAAAGCCCACAGAACTATTGAAAACCCTCTGATATGCTACAATTTAACATAATTCAGTTCTGTTTTGGGGGAGAACATCTTTGCCATTTTCTGTCTAAAGTCATAAATGTAGGAATAATAACATTCCTTGAGAATCATCATACACGTATACCATATCTGACTTTGTTCTGTGTATGATCTTTGCATGAATTGAGGGATGACGGAGTAACAAATGGTAGAACATGTTTTTCTAAACTGGAATGTTACAGTAAATACTGCCAAGTTTTTTTTTTTCCTCTGTATTCGAAATATTAGGATCTTGTTGTTCATGTCCAATTCTTAGGCACCAGGAAAAATACCATTCATTGAGATGCCACAGGATTGGGAAGGATCTGTAGGCTGATAGTGTCAAAGAAGGAGAGTGTGGGGAAAATGGGTGGTGAATTCCAAGCTTTTGATAGAAGCTAATCTTTATTCATTTCAGCTGTACTCTATATCACCTGCTGCATCAGAGTTTCCCTGATCTTAGTACTGTTTATGGACGCATACAACTTTAGAGTTTGAGTGCCCTTGGAAGTACTCTAATCTAAATTATTTTAAGAGAGAGAATTTTAGATAAAAGGGAATTAAAAGTATACAATTACATCACTTCAGATTGATGCAGATACCCATTCTTATAGTGAATAATTGATGCCTGATCTTTAGATCTATGCTTTACATATGTAAGCATAGCCCAGTGTGCTTGAAGAATGAACACCCTAATTTTTTTTTAAGCCAAAAACTACTGAGTAAAAGCGGACTTGTTGAGTGTAATAATCCGTTGGGTACATTAGCTGAAGTTACTGAAGTTTTTAAGGCTTTAGAGATTTTTATTATTATTTGCCTAACCATGCTTTATCTATTTCTAAATATTTGATTTTATTTTAGGTGTAGGGAACAAGCAGATACCGTATTTAAAAGTGTATATGTATCTATTATTGAAAGAAAATGGTTTATGCCTGTTTTATAATTAAATGTACAGGATTACTAATTTTAAATAAAGTTAAGGAGTTAGTATGTCAACAATTGAAAGACTAGCAGACTAGGATTCCATAATAGTTAGCAATTAATTACCTATGATTTAAGATTTTATTTTTGTTGTTAAGTAAGAGCATGTTTTGTGTTGGTCTTTTAAACTTACCAACTCACATCCTCCTCTCTCAGGGCATCATGAAGGCACTCACTCTGATGGTTGAGTAGCAGGGGCAGTTGCATACTGTGACAGCTAGTCACTTATTTTGAAGATTCCCATAGAATATTTGAAATCAGCTGAAATTGTATGGTCTGTGTGTTTTTTTTCTTTTTCATGTGAACTTCCTGCTAAATACATTTCAGTATATTCTCAAATTTTCAGTTCAATATTTTAACCACATTATGTTTCACTGGTGGTTTTCTGAATTATTTCAACTTGTGATCCTTTTAGAATTGAGTTTCTTCATTATTTCAGTGACATTTTATTCCACTATTATTGTGTAACATCTGCTTATCATCTCCTTTTCCACTAAGGATGGTATCTTTTTAGTTGTAGACATTAAGTGATTTCTGAAACATTTAGTGCTTTGGATTTGGTAGATATTTTTGGTTTAACTATATAAATTTATAAATTTTACATCTTTCTCTTACCTTTCTTATAATTTCCCCATCATATTTATGTTGGTTTTTCCCAGTTGCTATTTCATCCAATATTTTGCTTTATTGTGGATTTCACCCAATACTGATTTATTGTTTTTGCTCCTATTCCTCTACCTTTGGCTCCAAAAAAAAAGAAACAATCTAAAAGTGTCTAAGGATGGGCCTATTAGAAGGATGTTTAGATCACAAGAACTTTGCCTTTATGAATGGACTAATTCTGCTACAAAAGTGACTTATGAGAGTGATTGCCCTAGAGACCACACAGGTGCTCTCCTCTAGAATACATCATATTCAAAGTGCCATCTTGGATGCACAGAGACTAAACCCTGATCTATTTGTAACTTGAGTTTCATTTTCTTAGCTTTCAGGACTCTAAGATATGTTTGTGTTCTTTATAAATCATCCACTCTTAGGTATTCTTGTAGGCCAAACAAAATGAACTGGGATAGACGTTCTCAATAGCAAGGTATCACCCTTCTGACATAATTACCTACTAGAAATGTCAGACATTGTCATTGAATTCAGTGACTATGTGAGCATATTTGTTTCTCCCTTTTCCCTGTTCTCCATAAAGGGACTCTAGTGGTATGAGGCTCAACATTATACACATCTGTTAAATATAAGTAAAACCTTGCCAGTTCTGGGACTGAGGCTGTATGTTCTAGTGTTTCAGTTCTCTAGACATTCTTGACCATCTTGTATAATGCCATCTACTATTCACTGGTCTACCATGGGAATGAACCCTCTTGTTTTTAGAATACACTATTTATGCTCTGTTTAAAGTTACTGTTGTTTTTATTAAATGCTGTTGTGATGGTGCCTCCAGCAGTAAATAGTTCACTGAGAATGGCCCGTGAATGTCTTACCTAAGCACAGTATGTGGGGACTGAGACTATAAAGGTCAACAATAGCAACAGGACTGTCAATCAGAATGTTCCAGGGGCACTTCTGATTAGACACTTCTCTATGTTTGGATCCTCTCTTTAATTGACTACAGGAGATTTTGATATTTTCAACATAAAATTACCTCCTTAAACTATGCAGAATAGGATGTAGTAAGTTCCAATATGATTTGGGCAATTAGGTCTTGGGCTTTATTTTAAAAGTTAAGCAGAAATTATCCTTATGCTTCACATATGGCGAAAATTATTGGCAGTTCAAGACAAGAGTTGTAGAGTGAAGAAAATGTGAAAGAAGAGCCAAGCATTTTCTAAGAAGTAAACAAAGACTGATTTGTTTGAAGAAGAAAGCCCATATAAAAATAAGTGACTTACAGAAAGTTTTCTTATTTCTTTTTAAGAAATAAATATTTTGCAATGAAAATTATTTCTACTTTCTTGATCTTTATGGGTCTGAGCTAATTCTGACACTAATGTGGATGCTCTGTCTGAGTTCAGTGCTTCTCAAGAACTTCACTAGTTCCGGAACCCACATATCATACATACACTTTACAAAAGAGAGCTGCATTTTAAAATCTGATTTAATCCTGTCAACCTGTTCATGACAGTGTCATAGTTGATATGTCTTACTCCCCAGTTGCTCTGATTTGAATGTGTCAGTGTTCCTTCCAGCTTGAACCACATGCATGACTGCCTCATTGGATGGCATGGGACATTTCCCTTGGGTGGTTTGTACTGATGGGAGAGTCATGTATATACCATTGGTGGTTCAAGCTGGCAGGAACTCAGGAAATAGAGGATCAAAGAATATTTAATCTCCAGTTTTCAGATTAGGGATATGAGACATGGATTTATTTGTAAAAACTGTATCCTGAAGAAAAAAGTATCCTATTTCCTATTCCCTTTGCATTATTGAAAAAAAAAATCCCTTGACCACATAGAATATGCTGGGATATTTTCTGTAAGATCTTTGAATAGAAAATTTGGCTCTATATTCTGTTGTGCAGCATACTTGTGTTCATATTTCCTTCCTCAGCCAATTATGCCACAGGATCTCCTGAAAGCAATTTACAGTAATACCAGAAAAGAATACTCTTCTAAAAAAAAGTACATCTTCATGCAGATTAGGTCATAATCACCAAGCATTTACCACGTGCCTGACACCTGTATGTACTCAGTGTGTTTGTAATGACCTATGCTGGTTTTGTGACCACTCTCCACTGCTTGCTAGAATTCTGCAGTTTCTTCCTTTCTTCAGCTTAGGGTAAATTTTATGAAAAATGATAGGATTATTGGGAAATTTAACCTATTTAACATTGCCAAACATTTAAATGCTTCTCTGACCCTGTGTTGACAGCAGATTAGATATAATAAGGACAGAGAAGAGAATTTGGAGTGCCCTAAACTAGCCTCATTCATTCATGACCTCTCTGGCCTCTTGCTGTTAGAGGAAAGTCATGTGATGTTAATGTGTGCCTTTGGAAATGCCAGCCTACTCTCCCCTCTCCACAGCCTGTTCCAGCTGTAGTCTAATTAAATTCAGTGATTCGCAGGTGTTCAGAGAAATGTTTTTTAACATAAAAACCCAGTTATCCTTAGGGTTCTTCACTCTTTTTACTACCCTTTAAATCTGAAATATTCAGCGTTCTCCACAATACTCAGGCCCTAAGCTCTCATGCAACCAGTGCAAGATGAGGACCCGGCAGAAATTCCATTTATTTGTCTGCCATGCTGAGTAAGGGCTGTTTCAGAATGGGCAGCCCTCAGGCATGGGACCAGCCTGGCCTTCACAGTACTCAGGCCCTGGTTCCTGCACAACAAGCATGGGAAGAAGAGCCTGCAGAGACTCCATCTTCTTCCCACACTGACGCTTGGGCCCTAACCTCTCTCCCTATGTGGCACCAGTTTGTGGAGAGGAGCCTCCAAAGTCTCCATTTACTTGATTGTGTACACTGAATAAGTGAGGTGTCAGTGCTCAAACCCTCTCTGCCACAGTGAAAAAACAGCCACTGAAGAGTGAAGAAATTCAGTTGACTACAGCCATTAGTGAGTTTGTGGAGTCAGTTCCACCTACAGGACCCTGGATTCTTGCAGAGTTCAAACCTGCAGCAGTTCATTGAACTCAACTCAGGCAGAATAGCCAGAAGCTAGATAGGGGACAATGACTGTGTGCCAGTGGCTACTCAAATCTGATCTGTATGCTACTTCTTATACTTTCAATAACAGACAGCAGATCCATGGTATGAAGGGCCTTTTTGGTAGTGTTTTTAATTTCTGTTGTTGTTCTTTTCTTTCTTTCTTTCTTTCTTTCTTTCTTTCTTTCTTTCTTTCTTTCTTTCTTTCTTTCTTTCTTTCTTTCTTTCTTTCTTTCTTTCTTCTTTTTTTTTTTGAGACAGATTCTCACTTTATAGTTCAGGCTGGCCCTGAGCTCACTATGGAGCCCAGGCAAGCTGCTGCGACTCAGCAATCCTCCTGTCTCTGCCTCCTGAGTGCTGGGATTACAGGCGTGAGCCACCATGCCCAGCACTGTGGTATGTGGTGTTGATTGCTGGTGGGCGTGAGTCTCCATGCCCAGCATTATGTGGTATCCGGGGATTGAACTCAGGACCTTGCGCTTGCGAGGCAGGTGCCGGAACCACTGAGCTAACCCTCCGGTCCCTTTTCTTTCTTTTCTTTTCTTTTTCTTTCCCTTTTTTTCTGACCTCCCTTTCACTCTTCATTTCTCTACTCTGTTGTTGCTGAGTGTGTCCAATTTTGTTTTTTTTTTCTTCTCTCAACTGCTCTTATTTTTGCAGGAAAGGGAAAATAGTCTCCTTTTAGCCTATTACTGCTGAGTCCCCTATTCTTTTGTTCCTTTATCCTTTCTTGTCTCCTCCAGGCAGTATTGGTTCCCAGAAGTTAATGCATTTTAGTTTTCCCTACTTTCACTTCTGTACTATTATCGAAGGGTAAATGCACTTTCTAATGTTCCTGCTGTTAGTAGTCTAATCTTTTTTGTGTGTGTTTATCCCTTCTTTCTCATTTTTCCTCCAGCTTCTATCAATTTCCCCATGGTTTATGTGTTTTTTGTATATCCCCTAACACTATTTCTAATTTCTCCCTCTCCTTCTATCTCTACATCCCCACCTCCCTGGTGACCCTTTATCCCAAATGGTGATGTTGTTATATTGAAGCACTTAAATGTTGTAAATGTATTACTGGTTAGTTCTAAATTTTGGCATATGGTCAGAGATGTAACTCATGAGGATAAATATATCAGAATAGTTATTATCAAAACCTGTCATTTCCTGTGCTGTGATTGATACTTTTAATGATACTGATTGTACTACTTTCACCAAGGTGATATGATTGTTCTGTTTAAATACCTCCCATGGTGTGTCAGAACTGAGATCACTTAAGGGCCATTATAGATCCAAAGAGGACAATCTTGGACATAGCCATCTCCTAGGGGTTCCACATATTAAGAACAAAGAGATGTGTTAAACATTGCTGAGACACCAGTGAGGAATTAAACCAAAAACCTCAGTGACAATAAAAGAATAGAAGTGTCAAAAAATTTAAAAAAGAAAACCTCAGATACAAAGAGCATTACTACAGGGGAATTCAGGGAAAATGGGAATAAACTGAAGCTCAAACACCAGAACTCTCTGAGCTGATATAAAAAGAAAGTCTAGCAAAATGAAAATCAGAAATAATTTATCAGATAAAAAATAAGATACTGTCCAAAATGGATAAGATGATTAATAACACTAATGAAAAGATCAGGAAAATGACAGAATTTCAGATTACAAAAGTAATGGAACCTGTGAAACAGCTTCAGACATATTTCTAGGAGTTGAAAAACTTCAATAAAAATTTGAAAAATAGGATAATTGAATGTGAGGATCAAATATCAGACTTAGAATGTAGGATTGTAGGCAGGGAATAGGAAAGGAATAATTTATGGAAAATAACAAGAGACCACCAGAAATCAATCCAGCAGCTGCTAGATGATGCAAAGAAGAAATGATTTGGGCTAGTGAAGAAATA
>PVIC010002300.1:37499-79337 GCA_004025085.1 Thryonomys swinderianus | reverse complement strand
GATTTATAATTCTATAATTTTCATGTAGGAAAATGCTTATTAGACTGGAATGGTTAATTTGGTTTCAAGCCATACTGGATTTTTTCCCTTATTGTGAGCCATTAGCCATTTATGTAAGTCTTTATTTGATTTCATTTCCAATCCCCACCATCTGCTTCCCAAGCATTAACCCTATTCCAGGTCTTCCCTCCACCTTTCCGTCTTTTTTTGATAAAATGATATTATATAGATACTTAACATTTTCACTTTTAAAAAAACCTTTACATAGGTGAAAAAAGTAGCCAGGTTTTTTTGATGGTATCTTAGTCTGTTCAGGTTGCCATAACAAAATACCTTAGACTAGAAAATTTATAAACAGCTGAAATTTATTGCACATAGTTCTTGAGGATGGGCAATCCAAGATCAAAGCGCTAGCAGATTCAGCCTTTTTCCTCTCTGTAACCTCAACAGGGCAGAAGGGGTTAGCTAGCTCTCTGGGGTCTCTCTGTAAGGACGTTCATCCCGTTCCTGGAGGCTCCACCCTCATGGCCTATGTGCTTCCAATGGGCCTCACTTTCTAATCCTGTCATACTGAGGATTAGTTTTCACTCTGTGACTTCTCAGGGAGAGCACTCCCTAGAAAATGGCCAGGTTGTTTTCCTCCTTCCTTTTCATGTATGTTTGTCCCTTCATTTGGACTCTCACATCTCCAGTGGAGTGTGTCTCCTGCCTGGTCCTCTTGTCCCAGTGGAAGATGGCATTGTTTTTCCTTTATTAACATCTGGCCTATACCTGGGACCTGATAGTTCCGTGTGATACCTATGTCAACTCTTGTAAGGGCTACGTGGACTGACTGAAGGAACAAAAGATCCATGGAGTATATTGTTCATTTAGACTTTGAGAGAAGAACTGATGTCACAGACAGGTGGGAGATAAATGTTTTTAACAGGTAGGAAAGTGTCAGAGAGGCCATTTGGCACTGGTAACTAATGCCAACAAAGTACCATCTTCCTGTAGTGATTTCTAGAATGTTTCCATTGGGCCTTTTCTGTGTGACTATCCCAGTTTTGCAAATCAAAGGGCTATTCTATATTCCAGGGTTCTTGGAGTTCATTGACCTAGAGACAGAGACTTAGTTTCAATTCTCTGCTTCTCAGAGATATAAAAATGAGTGTTTTTTCAGAGTAGTAGAGCCAAAAAAGTTAATGTGGTAGCATTGCTAGATCTTCTACCCACAAAGCAAAAGACTCCAAGTCAAATACGCAAAGGAAAAGGAATGTATTATCTCATATTAGAAGCTGGACTCTTGGTCTGATTGGTTGATACAATGGCATATGATGTCATCAAGAATATTGGTTCCTTCCATCACAATGTGTTGTCCTTAGGGATCATTTCTCTCTAGAACAGGTCCTCCTGTTTACACAATGACTGCAGCAGTGTGTCACTTGCAGACATGATAATATCTGAAGCACAGAAAGTGGTTCCCATGCCAAGGTCATTTTTCTAGCATATGAAAACATTTCTTAGAAGCCTCTCAGAGAGCTGGCTCACAAGTTGATCTCTCAGTCAGTCAGTACCAAAGGACCACTGCCTGAGAGAGGAGGAGGTGAACTTAAAATCAAGCTTCTGTTAGCAAGAAATGTGGTGTGTGTGTGTGTGTTGCAGGAAGTATGGTGAGGGATGCAGGCAACTTATCTACTGCCTGTCCTGGCTTGGAAAACAACTATGAAATGCCCCTCCTCACTACTGTGAGGTTGATGGGTCCTACTGACCTGCTCCATGTTTTCGGATACAAAGTGGCAAGGCCTAGGTAGATGGAGCAAAATGCACAATGTGGGCTAATTAAGGACAGAAATGAGCCAAGATCAATCATGATTCTGATTAGAACCACAATAAACCCTGATGAATTCAGATGTACTAATTTATCTGTTTGTACTTAGTAAGTATATGATCTTTAAAGAGATTAAAGTAGTTTGCTTATTTCTCAATAATTGTACACTTCTGGTGTACAATTTTTCCAGTTTTCTCCCAGTTTAGGTCTATTTGAATACAAACATTTTTATTAAGTTTATATATCATGTTAATAAGACTGATAATTACTAGTGACTATAACTGGCCATTTTTTATTGAATGTCCTTTTATAAGTTAGGACTTTTCATCCAACAGAGCTAGAAATTTGCTTAGGCCACATAGCTAATAAGTGGCTAAACTAGATTTGGACTTGGGTCCATCTGCTCAAGTCCCCTCCCATTGCTCATTCCCTTTGCCTGGAAGACTCTCAGGACCCCAATGGCCTGCAGGGCCTGAGGTGATGGGACCCTGGCCAACTCTCTGACCTCATTACTTACACTCTTGCCCTCACTCAGGTTTCCAGCTACACAGCTTCCTTGTTGGTGATCTAACAAGCAGTTCTCATTCTCACCTGTGACCATTGCACTTGTGATTTCTGCTGCTTGGGTCACATACTGTCAGCTCATGATTACATCTTCTCCGTCTCAGCCTTTCAGTATCCACCATTCACTCATACTTCCCAGGACTATTTAGAGGCCCTCTGTTCTCACCTTGATTCCCTCTTTCTGCCCTGGTTTTATTTCCTTCATAGTCTTGCCACCACCTTACGCGATTCACTCCTCTGTCTACTTATTTTTATCTGTCTCCTCCACTAGAATATCAGTTTCATGAGAGCAGAAATACTAGCTGTTGTTTGTAAAATGAATGAAAGAACAAGTGAGTAGATCAACGAATGAATATTTGAAAGTTTTTTTTTTTTGTTTGTTTGTTTGGAGACAGGCTAGCCCTGAGCTCACTATGTAGCCCAGGCAAGCCTCGAATTTAGCAATGCTCCTGTCTCTGCCTCCTGAGTGCTGGGATTACAGGCATGAGCCACCACGCCCAGCATTTGTGGTATGTGGTATTGATTGCTGGTGGGCGTGAGTCACCACACCCAGCATTGTATGTAGTTACCAGGGATCAAGTCAGGACCTTGCACTTGTGAGGCAGGTGCCAGAATCACTGAGCTAAATCTCCGGCCAAATTTGAAAGTTTTGATCTCTAAAAATCCATAGTCTTTATTTCCTTCTTCTAAGTATAAGGTAAGCTGCCAATTGTCATTTAAGTCTGACAGTGTTCATCTCATATTTTTTTCTTATAAAAATTGAAAATAAAGGGTGTGGTGGCATATGACTATAATATTAGCATTAGGGAGGCAGGAAGATTGCATGTGTGAGCCCAGCCTAGGCAGCTAAGACCGAGCAAGACCCTGTCTCAAAATAAAAATGTAAAAATGGGGTAGGGAGTGTGGTTTAGAAGTCTTGGGTTCAATGCCTAGTGTTGAGAAAGAGAGGTGGGGGGGAGGGAGAGGGAGGGAGGGAGGGAGGGAGGGAGAGAGAGGGGAAAAAAGAAAGGAGCCTTAGTACAAGAAGGAAATTTGAAAAATGCCCTTGAAATTTTTTTCATTATTATAATTTTTTTTTTTTTTGAGACAGGGTCTTGCTTTGTAGTTCAGGATGGCCCTGAGCTCACTATGTAGCCCAGGCAAGCCTGGAACTCAGCAATCCTCCTGCCTCTGCCTCTGCCTCCCAGTGCTGGGATTATAGGTGTGAGCCACCATGCCCGGCACTGTGGTGTGTGGTACTGATTGCTCATGGGCGTGAGTCACCACGCCCAGCATTGTTGCATGTGGTTACCGGGGATCAAGCTCAGGACCTTACACCTGCAAGGCGGGCACTGGAACCACTGAGCTAAATCTCCGGCCCTTATTATTATAATTTTAAAGTCATCAACACTTTTAAGGCCTCATCATAAGCTGGAAGAATTGTAATTACATGGTTATTCACAGGGTAAATTCACTTACATACAATAAAATTATTTTTGACATACTTAATATTTTTCATTTGAACTCATGTATCTACTAAAACAATTTCTTCTCAGAACTATGTCCTTAATTATTCTAAAGCAATTATGAAGGTTCAGATTGAAAGGTGTGGGTTTAAATTTATGTGAGCTTTTTTCACATAATAATTTGGAAGGGATTGACAGAAAAGTAAAAAGCATAGTGCTTCCGTCCAAAGTCCTTTTTTCTCTAGCTGTCCCTTTCACCACTACAATAGGCACTTCTGTGTTTTCTTTCATGTTGTTCCAAAGGTTGCTATGTCATCTACTAGCTTGCATTGCGAGGCATCATTTGCTGAGGCTTGCAGTGTGATACCAATACTCCATTAAATAAATCAGCGCTGGACAAGAACTTTGCAGTTCCTCTTTCCTCTTCATCTTCCCCACTTTCTCTAGGTGACCTCGAAGGCTATAATGTCTCCACACAGAGTACTGGTCTACTTGACATAGTTTTCTATCTCCTGATGTTCCCACTCCTCAAAACCTGTTAAAGTCACTTACTATGAAATGCACTTCTGAGCTCGGTTCCCTGTGTCATATTTCCAAAAGTAGCTCTAAAGTTTATGCCAAGTAAAACACATCTGTAGTTGAAAGTAAATTTTAATCTAGTTCTTGCAGGTTGTTTTTGTTATGCTTCAAAAAAGAAAGTAAGAGAAACAAGGAAGAAAAAAAGGCAAGAGGATGTTTTGCTTTTTCATTGTACTTGTTTTGTGTGCATCCTGCCAGGAACTCCTGTCTTCCTTACTTGATCTTCACATAATAACCTGAGCAGAGTTGGATGTGTAATTGTGAGAGAGTTCATCAGAATCCTAGTGAAAATGAGATCAGTAATTAAATGACTGGGACAAGTGTGGCATTATTGCTTAAGATCCACAGGTCTGTGTAGCTCTTGAGAGCCTGTCTAGGGCCCTTTTATGGATCAATGGAAGATTTCTCCTTTTAAATTTTTATTTAATTTTTCCTTTCAAGGCAATGTGGGTGAGAAGCAGCATGAGGCTATAGAAAATATATACGAAAAGCAGAATGGATGAGAAAGAGCATGCTGGGGGGCACACACATTGCTAGAGTATTTCCCAAGTACTTTGGAGGGTGGTGGTGAAGCTTCTTTGGCAGAGGCAAAGTAGAACATGTGCTTTTATATGTATGAACACTACGAATGTAAAAGTCCTTTATGATTCATGAAAGTAGTTGCTTTTGAGCTGATATAGCCACTGAATTTTGGAAATTCACTTACGTAGGTGTATTGGAGATTCCTGACATCTGTTGTGGAGATTTGGTTAAGTGTTAGGGATTTGTTTATTCACAAGTGGTGTAGAATCAGTCTTCTTAATTAGAGCATGGAATCCTTTGTTCATTTCTTTAGGGTTTGCACAGCAAAGCAAATGAGAAGAGAAAATTTTTAAAAATTTTTGTTAGTGCATATCTGCAGTACATAATGCTTAATTTGCTGTGTGGAGTTGGAACGTGCACACATCTTCATTCCTTTTTCCATCCCTTTTCCCTCCACCGCCTCTGCCCTTTGTCCATCTTTTGATCCTCTTCCCATTTGAGAAAGATCTCTCTAGTTCCTATTTTCTATCTTTTACTTTGCTCTTTATTTATAATTTGCACTGAGGAACACTTCTACATTGTTAGTGGGAAGGTAAAATAATATAACCAATGTGGAAATCAGTGTGGAGATGCCTCAAAAATCTAAAACTAGAAACTCCATCCAAGTATTCCCCTTCTAGGTGTCTTCCTGAAAAACATGTTTGCTAATTTTGAAAGCTATTGATGACAGTATTAACTCTGCCTAGTAAGACAACACTATGGAGTTAACCTCAGGCATATTCTACTGCATTAAAGGTTTTCTTGCTAAATATTTGTATCTTCTGGTGTCTTGTTTTTCAGTAAGTTTTTAGTTTTATCCTGTAATTATAAGCTATGACAACTTGTGGTTCTTTTTGTACATTTTTATTCTCTCTCTGAGTATTAGTTTTGTGTACTCTTTTAAAAAGTTATTTTCACTTTTATAACAATTTCAGATCTTGATGATATTAGCAGTATTGTTTTCTTTCACTTTCAACAAAGATTAGGTGTGAACAGTTTTTCAAATGAAGATAAGTAACTAGGACATGATTCCTTTGCTTTTTGTTCTGTTTCAATTTATTATCTACTGACATAATTTAATACTTGAACAGATTGCTTCAGTTTTTAAAAGTGCGAGTTTTGTTTTTAGTGAATCATAAATGTATCTGAGTGACCAAGTAAAAACAAAATGACCACAAAATAAAATTAGTGTGGATATCTTGACTAGAAATCATTTGAAATAGCTCATTGCTACATTTTGTGCTAAATATAAAAATAATTGTGTTTCCCATGTGTGAGCATCAAAAGCCCCAGTTGGAAAGCCATGTGGTATAGCAAGTAGGTCACTATTGATGGTAGAACATGAGACAGGAAATGTCACAGCTAAGATTAGAGGCCCAAGCAATGTCTCGCCATGCTTGCTGCATCAGTTGTCCAAAGAAGTAAAAGGACTCAACAGGGTATAACTAACTTTAGTCCAATTTGAAAGTATTAGCAAGGGTAGCCTTTTAATCTGTCATTCCCATTTATTTCTAGATAACTCACAGTTGGTTAAAAATAATTGACAGACCTCTAAATACCAATTAAAATATTAGCCTCTACATTCTAAAAGTTTACATGGAAAATAACGATCATCCATGTACATCTTTTGACTTAAATGGTATTTGAAATTTTAGCAAGGAATAAGCAACCTGCTAAAGGCAAACTCTCTTAAAAATCTCATTTATCACCAGGCATGGTGTCTCATGCCTGTAATCCCAGCCCTCATGAGGCAGAGGCAGGAGGATTGCTGAGTTCAAGGTTTGCCTGGGCTACATAGTGAGCTCAGTGCCAGTCTGAACTACAAAACAAGACCCTGTCAAAAAAAAATCATTTATCTTCATAATTAAGGGTGTGATAGGATAGGGGTCAGTGGGATGAGGGATATGCTTTGAGAAAATCCAGTTACTTTTAGCTTTTCTTTTTGGGAAATATCAGGTGGATTTTTTATTTGTATGTGAGAATTTTCATCACAGAAGATAACTGATTTTTGCAGGTATATTTGACATACTCTAATTTTTAAGCAAAGGACTGGGGGGGGGGGAGCAATGCTCTCTTGTCTCTGCCCTCATGAGAAATAATAGCAATTTTTGTTTTGTTTTGTCTTTTGCTCAGTCCATGACAGAGCTTAGGATTCTTCCCCTTATGCTTGAGTAGGCTGTTGAACACATGCCCAAAGAGCCTGTGGTTATTTGGATGAGTAGATAGAGGCATGCCATGATGATTGAATTTGGATCTGTCGCTAGAGCTTTATTCATTACTTCCAACACAGTCCTTCAGAGAAGCACCCTGGCTTACGGAATCAGTATACTCTTGAGTGGATAGTTTTATTGCTTGAATCTCAGAGGCCTTCATAGGCTCAAAGGTTATTAGTGCAGAATAAAACACTATTTTGATTTAGGATTATTTCATGTGGATTCTAACTTTTTTTTTTTTTTTGAGACAGGGTCTCGCTTTGTAGTTCAGGCTGGCTCTGAGCTCACTATGTAGCCCAGGCAAGCCTCGAACTCAGCAATCCTCCTGCCTCTGCCTCCCGAGTGCTGTGATTACAGGCGTGAGCCACCACGCCCGGCATGTGGGTTCTAACTTTTAAAAAGAAAGTGATATGAAGTCTCAATCAAAGAGTATTTTTTAAATGTATTATTTTATTGTAAAATACAAACATGAGATAAAATTTACTATCTTAATCATTTTAAATTATGAAATTCAGTGGTATTAAATATATTTCTAATAGTGTGCCATCGACAGCACCACCCCTCTCCATAACTCTCTTCATCTCATAAAACAAAAGCTCTATACCCAATAAACAATAATTCCTATTCTGTCCTCCCATGGGCCCTGGCAACCACCACTCTCCGCTCTGTCTCTATGATTTTGACTACTCTACCTTATTTGAGTGGAATTTGTCTTTTTGTGATAAAGATGTGAAGGGCCATGCGTGCTATAACATGCCAGAATTTCTTTCCTTGCTGAAGCTGAATAATAAATACTCTTCAGTAGAAAAATATTGTGATGATGTTTTTTTTAATTGAATTCTTTATTGGTACAATTTATATACATCTCAAAATCACATATAACATTGGTAAATTTGTACCAGTATATGCCACAAGTTAATTCTCATTTTTACCCATATCCCTACCCACTCCCCCCTCCTCCCCCCTTATACATGCTCTTTTATTTTCTTTCTGTATGTGATGATGTTTTTTATCTATATTCCTTTTTTTCCCACTTAGGAAGAACCTAGATCCCTCAGAAACAGTTGGTTGGAGAGAGGGGTTGGAGGTGCAGCCCTCACTGACATTCCTTCAGAATGGAAATTCTGGGAGTGGTTTCAGAAGTAAGATATCTGTCCGCTTTAGATCAGAGGACGCACAAGATGTGTGGCAGTTGATGTGACAGTTGGCCTGCTTGCACCGTTGTGTGCCTGGTTCTCAGCCGCCACAGAGTCAGCAGGTTGTGAGCTATAGATTTAAATCCTTGTCTAACCCTCCGCCAGGGCATGTGAACTGACAGGTTGGTAGGAACCTCCTTGAGGATATCTAGGAACGTCTGAAGTACATTATTATTTTGAAACAAAAGTTTAGATTTAGGTTCCTCTTTCATTTCAAGAATGTATGAGTAACTAATACATTTAAATCTTCACATTCTTGTAGAACTCCTTACTATCTTGTGAATTCAGTTACTTATTTTTGGTTCCTGCTATGATATTTCTTTCTGAAGTCAGTGTAAGTGACCAAATGGCTGGGTCTCCCACTTGGCTGTGAGCCCAGCCGGAACCCTGAGCCTTGTCCCTGGCTCTGCCCCTGACAATAGATACAAAGACGCACCAAGCTCCTTCCCCAACCTTATAGTCTGCCTTTGGGAAACAACAGAGAACTATACTGTTTCTATTGATTTGTTCTAGGGTTTAACACTATATAACCCCGTTCATCTTTCTGTGTGATTCATTGATCATTGTTCCTTTTTGCAAGTAGAAAGATGTCATGTTAGTGTGTAAAGTCTGAAACTTTCAATTGTAAGACAGTACTTGCCAGATCATTGATTGAGTTCTTAAATTGCTATTCTGGGTATTTCTTTTACCCATGTTGTATGGGAGAGCTCAAATAAATGAGAGGATCACACATTCTCTGCAAGACTAATCACTAAGTTGCATATTTTAATGTGAGAAGAAGCAAGGGGGTTTTTGGCAGAGTGAGGTGGTTGGGGCTGGCAGAGTGGAGGGTCTAGTTTCATGGGAAAATAATGAGGGGAATTCAATATGCCGACATGTAACAGGAACCCACTGAGGAGTCACATAGTTAATAACTCTGCCCCGTTGTGTAGGAAACATGACACTAGTACTTATAAACTGATGTATGAAGAAATAATACAAATAAAAATGTCATCTCTAAGAGCCATCTTGTCACTTTCTAAAAGGGCTGTTAGAATGGTAGTATAACTTTAAATAAGACACAAATAACTATCTTCTTTAGTCTCTTGATGATAGATAATATTGGTGAAATTTTTAAAATAACAGAAAACAGCCTAGATTTGATGATTTTTCTTGTCATTTCTCCTTTTGTTAACAAAATTTTTCTAAAGAAAGAAAAACTAAACATCCATATTATATATTCCCACCTTTCCTCAAACACAGAAATAGCCACTCAACTAATTTCCTAAGGCTGAAATAATCCTTTGTGTTTTGAAGGATTTTAAGAGAGCTGGAAGGAATCAGAGGTTTTTGAATTTTGAGGAATTCTCTAAAAACAAGAGATGAATGAGCTAGTTTTCATGAAGGAAATTTGACAGATACATCCCAGAGGTGTTGGTCTTTTTGTGAGGGGCGGCGGGAATTGAACTGAGGACCTTGCTTTTACCAGGCAGGTGGTGGCACCACTGAACTCCATCCCTCTGCCCAGGTCTTGTTTTCATTTTAAACTTACCTTTGTTATGGGTAACCAACTCCTAATGCTATAGAAAACTCTCTCCTAAACACAGGAGGCTTGACCTTTTAGACTCTTGATGTCAGCCTCGGTCCTTGGGCCAGGCTGTCCAGCCCACTGCTGGAGAATGGGTCTGTTGTCCCTGCCTGCACTGGTACACCCTGGACTTACTGTGTGCCTTCCTTCAGATGGCACCTGTAGAAAAGTACATACAAGACAATAATCCATGTGATAAAGACTCCATTTAGACAACTTTTACTTTCTGCATAACAAAATAGAGTTTGTTTCTTTTTCCAAGACAGTTGTTGTCCAGAAGAATAGCCATGAAGACACATGACTGTGTCACATCCCTCCTATTTGCAGCTGTCAAGGTTTCCAGCACAATCTGTGTATGTGCTGTATACCTTTGCTTTGTGACAGAGACTTGACATTATCCAGTGCTCCCATTTCTGAGTGGATTCACCTAGACCATTCTTAGTCACCATAGGAGCAAACTTGCCCTGTGGTCTTCTTGATTCTTCCTTCAGTGGGTCCTGGAGAGAGGCTCTCTGTGGAGCCACAAGGAAGGAGACTGAGTATGGAGATGTAGTCAGAGAGTGGGGCCAGTGCTCTTCTAGCATAACACCCGCTAACTATTTGTGTGTTGGCAGTGACTCTAGGGATTATCTTGACCTGGGTTTCCAGAGTGAATTTACAAGGTTAACCTCTTGAAGTATAGAAAGAAAGTATTAGAACTAAAGTTCATTTTATATAGCAAGAAGTTAAGTTTTATTAATATACTATATAGAGGGGCATGTACACCCTCTCCTGTTCTTTAGATCAGAAGGCAGCCTGTTAAATAAGAAAATGAGGTGTTGAATGGGAAGACTGGGTTCCCTCAATGTGCAGAGCTCCACAGTTGCTCTCTCACTTGTCTGCAGGATGCTGCAGGGATTTCTATGTGTCCAGCTAAGTTAATTTGCAAAATATTAGATATTTTTGCTGGGCGTGGTGGCTCATGCCTGTGATCCCAGCACTCGGGAGGCAGAGACAGGAGGATTGCTGAGTTCCAGGCTTGCCTGGGCTACATAGTGAGCTCAGGGCCAGCCTGAACTACAAAGCGAGACCCTGTCTCAAAAAAAAAAAATTAGATATTTTCAATTATATTAGTTTTCAACAAAAACAACAAAGTGCCAAGTAGCTTTAAGGGAATTCTGAGGAAGAGAAAAATAAATACAGAATGTGTTAGGTATCACTGTTTGTGCAAGCAAACATGAATGGACAATGTAATAATGGAGGATTTATCACTTAACTCCAAGTCCTAGGGTTAAGTTATAAGTGGAAAACAATAATCATCCAAGCAAATCTTATCAATTTGCCATTAAATCTCAAAACTGATAAATAATTGAAGTATAGATTTACTTCCATTATCTTTAAGAATGAATGTATTTGACTTCTATCAAGGGCCCATTTAGTGAGCTCTGGGGAGAAAGCCCCTGTGTTCTCCCCCACCTGGACCTTCTCAGCTTGAATCAACTAGATGATAGAAACTACTCTTTTTCCCCCTAACCATAGTTAGGGATACTTCTTAAGAGGGAGGAATATGCAGATAACTGTTAGTCAGAAATTATTATAAGGATTTTAGACAAAGCTGGGTCTTCAGCACAGAAAAAACAATTAAGGCACATTCACTGATAAGCATTATAAAAACAAAAGAGGTACTATTTCCCCAAGAGATGAGAAGCCATGATTGATATTCTAAATGAACATCAATCTCCCTAGCCTGTTTCTTTTCCAGAAATCCTTGTACCTGACATGTTGTCCCATTTGATCCCCATTTAATCAATATTACCTGGGTGAGTGTACTTGTCATGTTATTAGTGGGTCATGGTTCTGTCCCACCTCATGCCCACCTTGTAATTTTCCACTGGGTCTTATAGTTTTGAACTCATCTTGCCTCTTGGCTTTACCCAATAAAAAGTTTTTGTGGGGGTGGGCAGTTAACCCTCTTTCTGGTCCTCCTCCTTTTAGACTGAAGGAATCTTTCTCTCAATAAATTTTTCCTACTCTTAAGAAAGAATGAATATACTGGAAAGAAGTCTATACTTGACCTTGAGACACTTCTTAAGGATAATATGAAGGTATCATGCTTAGAAAAAGATATAATAGAGCCGGAGATTTAGCTCAGTGGTTCTGCCACCTGCCTAGCAAGCGCAAGGTCCCTGGTTTGATCCTGGTAACCACATACAATGATATGATATTGGGCATGGTGACTCACACCCACCAGCAATCAGTACCACACCCCACAGTGCTGGGCGTGGTAGCTCCTGCTTGTAATCCCAGCATTCTGGAGGCAGAGGCAGGAGGATTGCTGTGAGTTTGAGGCTTGCCTGGGCTGCATAGTGAGCTCAGGGCCAGACTGAACTACAAGGTGAGACACTGTCTCAAAAGAAAAAAAGAAAGAGAGAGAGAGAGAGAGAGAGAGAGAATAACCTCTAAAACTTTTTTCTTCATTGTTTAATTCACCTAATAATCTTTTCATTTGTTTCTTGCTGAGACTGAACTGAGGGCTGTGCATGTGAAACTTATACCCTTCTGCTGAGCTGCCTCTGCCACCTTGCCTAATGATTTTTTTTTTTTTTTTGAGACAGGGTCTTGTTTTGTAATTTAGGCTGGCCCTGAGCTTACTGTGTAGCCCAGGCAAGCCTCGAACTCACAGCCATCCTCCTGCCTCTGCCTCTGCCTCTGCTTCTCAAGTGCTGGGATTAAAACTGTGTAAGAAAAAATTTTAAATTGACTCCTGGCACTGTGGTATGTGGTACTGATTGCCGGTGGGCGTCAGTCACCACACCCGGTATTGTTGTATGTGGTTACTGGAGATTGAACCAGGGACCTTGTGCTTGCTAGACAGGTGCTGTAACCACTGAGCTAAATCTCTGGCCCCTTGTCTAATAATCTTAATAAAATTTAACCAAATTAAATGATGTCTTCTTAATCCTCTCTTGAAGTTTTGCTTGTGTATACAGAAGCCACACATCTTTCAGAAACATTTGTTCTCCTTTCTAATTCTTGTCCTTCCTCTTCACTCTTACTGTAAAACAAGATAAGATACTATGTTGAAAGATATTATTTAAAATTAATTTCTTTGTCAGAAGGTGCTGTTGAAGAAATTAGAGAGGATGTTGCCAAAATCCAGAAGAAACAAATAGTATAGCGATTAGAGCATGGGGACAAAAGCTTCGGTCTACATGCTGCAGAGATCTTAGATCTCACCTACAAAGCTTGTTTGTCTCTGTTTCATGGGTGAAAACATACTAAGAGTTTCTCTTTGATGAGCCCCCACTGAAGATTTGCCCACAGTTGTTATGGAAAAAAACCTAGATAGTGTCTCCTCATAACAACCAGCTGTTTCATAGAGAAAGATGTGAGGGTAAAATTGCAAGAGATGAGTTTATTCACTACAGTACATTATTAAGTAAGATGCTGAAACCAGAATTACACAGAATTTTCAGAATGTTACTGATAGGTTAATTTTATAAAAACAGACCTTTCATATTTTGTGTAGTAGAAACCATACGATGCCATATATTTAGCTGAGGAAGCTCTATGAAAATCCTTTGTACCTCACAGAGATTTCTTGGTTATTATACTAAAGTGGTCAGACTTACAGATAAGTTTTATTCATTTTTCTTTTATAAAAAAAGAAAATGTTTTATTAATCATTTCAGTGATAATATCTAACATGTGTGTTACACAGCAGAAAAAAAAGTACCTAAATGAATCTAGTCTTTCAAGATATGTGTCATTTTAAGAAAATGAACCAAAAATAAACTTCTAAAGAGAACATTACAAAAAACAGTGTTTAAGAATGCTTATATCGTGTTTAATTTTATAGCTTAAAACCATAAAACCATTAATATCTATTATCAATAAATTGAACTTAGAACAAAGCTTCCCCATTAACATATCGCAAATAATTAAACCTAAATTTTCAAGCATAATGAAACAGATTAGGTTATTAGTAGATGATTATTTAGTAAGATAGAAAGTTTATATTATTAAAGAAATATAATTAAAGAAAAATTTAAAAATTATTTTGTGTGCACCTCATGCTTTTATAATTTCTCTGTTTATTTTATAATGTACCTAATATGACCCAGGTGTGCATATCTAGTACATGGTTCATTATCCAAGAATATTTCTGCTCTAGGCTAAGTACTCTTACATGTGTCAGGACAGGGAACAATTACAGACTTTTTTATTAATAAAAAAATTAAATATGTGTACCCATGTCTCAGAGGAATTATACACATATTCCGCCAAATAGAATCTCTCCCAGAATCTAAGGTGACTGTACAGCCACCAGTAGCTGCTGTGTGGACTCCAGCTCCACCTCCTGCGTGGGGATCTGATTTTCGCCTCAGGGTCATAGCATGACACAGTCTCATCTTGCAGTCAACACTTCCTGAGAGGGTGTGTCACTTGATGGTTTGGCTAAGGATGCAAACCTGATGGAGGAACCCCCATAAGTTCCCAAGTTCACTGCAGACCCCAGCTTCCTGCAAACAGTCATGTGTGTTGCACTTTGCAGAACTTGCTTTTCACTTGACTGGCATCACCTGACCCCAGCTGTGTGCAGGAAATATGCTGAGCTCCTGGGAAACACATGGAAATGGCAGCCCCTATAGAGAATCGGGTCCCGATTACTTGCTGCTTCTGCTGCACTTTCACATTGTGGTGGCTTGCAGAGCTCCTCCCTGGGCTTCTCGTGTACTAAATGACGATGTGCGAGTAGAGAAAGTCAAAATAGTGAGTCAGACTCCGTCCTATTTCCGACCAACGCAAAACTCTCTCTTTCAGATTATGTGCATTAATTTATACCTTTTTGGCTGTGGAATGAAGAACTGAACTCTTAGATAATGGGCAAATGGAAGAAAACAGGGAGTAATAATGAAGGTGTTGAATTTTGTGAGTTTCCCTCAGGGCCCAAAATATATATGATGTGGTGGTAAAACAAATGCCTGCTGAGTATGAATTTATTTCTATTTTTAAAAGAATGATAAGAGTAAAGTAAGTTCAATTTTTTTTCTGCCTTGGCCATTAGCTGGTATTATTCCTAAAGATGATAAGGAATTTACGCTACAAATATTGGGCTCTGTATAGGGGGCTAAAAATAAACAGAGAGCAACATGGGGAAATGGGCAAAACGTTATTGATCTGTCAGGGCTATTTGTCCTTTAGTGTTTTCAGAAAGCATAGCCCAGTTTTGCAGCCTATTTATAGAGAGATCATTCAGACAGATAGATGGATGGATGGATAGATAGATACATAGATAGATAGATAGATAGATAGATAGATAGATAGATAGATAGATAGATAATTAAAACTGAGCGGATGGTCGGGTGTGGTGGCTCACGCCTGTAATCCCAGCACTTGGGAGGCAGAGACAGGAGGATTGCTGAGTTTGAGGCTTGCCTGGGCTACATAGTGAGCTCAGGGCCAGCCTGAACTACAAAGCGAGACCCTGTCTCAAAACAAAAAAGAAAAAAAGCAGAATGGATTGTCAGGTGTATTTGGTTTATATTGGGAGGCAGGACTAGAGGAGACCTTTGGAATGAGTGGTACAGGGCTAACCCCTGGAATTTCTGCAGAGGGAAGGAAAGAGCTAGAGCTGAGAACCCAGAGTTGCCTGATGAGGGATGCACTCCCCACTGTGCACCACTTACAGCTGATGCTTGTTGTACTGCTGCCTCCCATGCTGGAAGTGTGGATTAAATTAACCAGGTGCCTTACAGCACTCCTTGCCCAGAACCCTTCCAGGGAGCTCTACTTCCATTGGCCCTTATTGCTTCCAGGTGCACATGTGTGCATACCCGTGTGCACATACAATGTTTTTGTCAGGTCTTCTTTTTGGAATTTAATTCTTCATTTACTTTTTGTAATTTTTCTCTCTCTTCCTCTACTACTAGAGTTGTTCACTCCTCCTGTATCCTCAAGCTCTTCTTTTTCTTCAGTTTTTCACCTCACTCATTAAAGCTTCTGCTGCTGGCTTTTTTTTTTTTTTTTTAACCATTGTCAGTTCAATTCAACAAACATTTTGTGAATTCTGGGCACTTGTGAGTTCTGGGACTAAAGAGATAAATAAGACAGAATCTCTGTCTATCTGTTGCTTAGTCCGGGGGCTTTCAGTACTTACTATGCTCTTTTCTGCTTATTGGTCTCCCCCTCCAGGCAGAATTTCTGCCAGTGTCCTCCATTGTAACAACCATAACCACTGGCCCTGTGGACATTAATTCCTTTTTTTTTTTCTGAGACAGGGTCTCACTTTGTAGTTCAGGCTGGCCCTGAGCTCACTATGTAGCCCAGGCAAACTTCACTATGTAGCCCAGCAATCCTCCTGTCTCTGCTTCCCAAGTGCTGGGATTATAGGCATGAGCCACCACACCCAGCCATTACTTCCTTTTTAAGCTCCTATTACTGTCTGACTTGTGAAAGAAATTGGGCTTTGGAAAGAGGTTCATATACCCAGAAAAAAATTGTATGTAGAAAATTCTGTGTAGGTTAAAAATCTGAAGAGATGCCAGTGGGCTCAGCTACCTCCTGAACACACACATGCAGTGATGCTGTTTACCTCAGGCAAAGTTGGCTGGGCCCTGGCAAATGGCTTCCTGACAGTTCCCTCTCTGATGTGGTCACCTGTGCACCAGTGTAGTGTGGAATACTAAAACAGGCAACTTTTTTTTTTTTTTTTTTTGAGACAGGGTCTCACTTTGTAGTTCAGGCTGGCCCTGAGCTCACTATGTAGCCCAGGCAAGCCTCGAACTCAGCAATCCTCCTGTCTCTGCCTCCCGAGTGCTGGGATTATAGGCGTGAGCCACCATGCCCAGCAATGTGGTATGTGGTATTGATTGCTGGTGGGAGTGAGTCACCACGCCCAGCGTTATATGTGGTTACTGGGATTGAACTCAGGACCTTTCGCTTGTGAGGCAGGCGCCGGAACCTGAGCTAAATCTCCTGCCCCAGGCAACTATTTTTAAATCAGTATAGAAAACAAACAAACCCTGACTATAGTAAGTGATCATTCTAGCTTTTGAGCTACTGAAGTTTCTGCATCTCTGTGCCCTTAGATTTTTTTATATATGTCCATTTCCATGCCCTTCTGAATATAATAGGCACTGTCAGTTTTTGTTGTTGTTTTCATGATAGCCACCCAGAACAGAGACAGGCAGCAAATAGATCTTTAACAGTCATGAAGCTATGTCATTTGTGTACAACCCAGACGTACATGTTAGGGGGGGACTTGAGACTAACATTTAAATATAACCCTCATCTTCCCTGCTCAGTCTTCTAATAATTACCAGACAAATGGTGTCAGGGGTGAGATAACGCACAGTCTTTTCCCTTAAAGGCTGCGCTGTGTGGCTGGAATTCTTAACTGGTTTTATCACTTGTAAAAGGGTTAACATCTTCCTGGTGGCATTGTATTGTTGGCTTCCCAGTTCCATTCTTTATCTCTTTCTGTGCCATGTCCTTCTTCACCAAGTGTGTTCATTTCATCCTTGTGCTTCTCCGATCCTCATTGCATATCCTCTGACTGTGTCATGAGGCGTATGTCCATTCTGTGGCGTTCACCCAAATACTTATGGCTGTCTTCTTGAAAGTTATGTAAAGTAATTCATTTGTGCCCTTTCCAAAGTGCAGTGATCCTATGAGGTCACTAACTCCAGCAGATCCATAGTCTCCCTCACGCTCCTATATGTCCTCTGAACACTCAGAGCTGTCTTTGTAGGGACCAGATGCACCGTGGCTTACTCACCTGTTGTGGGCACCTGGATCACTGCCTGCTTGTAGAGGATAGATTGTACAGGGACATACATACAACCAGTAAGGGGGTTAGCACAGTGATTCAGATTCAGTTTGGTGATAACTTGTGGAAGGGGACAGCAGTGTGGCCAATCAAACAGGAATCAGCAGTGAAGTGGACCTGTGGGATGAGCTGAAACAAAGCAGCGATGACTGCCCTGTCTGTGGCCTTTTGTGTAGCATTTTGTAGACAACAGTAAAATTCAATTTTATATTGAATTTAGATAATAAGACTTAGGATATATCTCAAGATAAAGAAAAGCTTTCTGATTCCTTCGTGTGAGATGGCAAGAGTAAGCCTGAATTTCCCGATTTCTCCTGTCTTGCCAAATTGCATGAAAAAGCCTCTGTAGTTCTACCAGTAGAACTTTTTAAAAGGTGCTAACTCAAGAATCAGCCTCATTTGTTTCCAGGTAGTTAGGATCCTTCTGCTCTGACCTATTAGATGACAATCAAGTGCTGCTCTCTGCTAGCTTTACTGAGTCTAGAGTGAAGATTGCACCTGTCTCCTGCTGGTCCTACCTGTTACTCTTTCCAGGGTGTGAGCTGGTACTGTTAGCTTCATCTAGGGGTGTAAAGACAACAGGAGATCCTAGATCTCTTGACTCTGCTGCCATCTTCAAGGTAGGCTCAGAATATACTGTTAATATTTAAATTTTAAAAAATCTATTGCAGTACTTTGCTTTGCTTTTAATGCATTTATTCCATTTGCCCTGCCACTTTCTGAAGTACTTCTGGAAGTCCTCTCCCATTAGGGGGTGTTACAAAATGTATATATGGTGAATCCCCCTGCTGAGTGTCATCCACCAAAAAGGCAGGCTGAAGAAAGCACTTCGGTGTGTCCTTACCTACTCTATTCACTAGCTTTCACACCCTGTGACTTCTGGCTCCTCTGCAAAGGCAAAATGACTGTGGAAAGGAAACATTTTGAATTAATTTAGAGTATTGAAGCAGCCATGACAGCACAAGGACAGAAGAGGATTTTCAGAGAAGTTTCAGAAAATGGCAAGAATGATGGGAATAAGTATGTTCAAAGTGAGGCAGAATATTAATGCGTCTTTATAATTTTTTAATGATTTGAATATTCACCATTCTTTTCGATTATGCTTCATATCCTATATCTGATCTGATCACTTTGGGCCATAAAATTCTGTGCCTTTTAGTATTGAGGGTAGAATATGAGTTCTACTAATCATATTTCTAAAATATTCTTATTGAGGCTATGGAGAGAGACAGAAGTTAATGTGAAAGGCATGATAAAAGGAGTGGGAATAGAAATAGCCTGATAAGGTTGGTTAAATGATAAGGGTCTCTTTCAATTTGCTAGTGAAAATTTGCTTTAATATTTTTAATGTCTATATATGTATATATTTTATAAATATATATAACCCTTTTTAAAATGGTGAATTTGAAAATAACTAAGATGTTATTACTGTTTTGCTTTGGTTTCACAATGTAACTTTGGTGGGTTGAGCTCATTTCTACCCAGCGTGGTACATTATAATAGGTTGGAAGAGCACTAACTTGCTTGATGAATGGCTTACTCAATTATTTTTATGCCTTCAGCAGAAGAAGTCCCTTTTTTTGTGTGTGGCACAGGGAATCAAACTCAGGCCCTTGTTCTTGCAAGATAGGCTTGGGACTACATGAGCTAAATCCCCAACCCAACAAGGACTCTTATAGTAATAGGTGTTTGTTAGGTTTGTTGAACAAGTAAATTTACTGTATATTTAATTTGTGGACAAGTTGGCTATCTGGAAATGAGATAGCAGGTTTTGCAAATGCATCTCTGGGAGGTAGCACCCCCCACTCCATGAAGTAGGCCAGGCGCCAGAGACCCAGGGTCTGAGTCAGATGGGAGACGTTACCGGAAGGTGACAGAGGGGATGGTAAAACCATCACGGAGGCAAAGTGAGTTTATACCTAGGAACAGAACAGTGAGGGCCAGACCTGAAAGTCCAGGAGACAGTAGCCTGGGACAGCAAGGGTACAGCCTGGAGCCTGGAAGCCCAGGGCACTGATCCAGCCGTTCAGGACTGTGCCCTGTAAGCAGATCATGTCCCCAGGGGCAGGCCGTCCAGGAAGTCGTGTTGGGCTGGCTGGCTGGCTTTAATGGACTCTGTGAGAGCTGGTCTAGGCCTAATTGCCATACGAGTGGGCACTGTACAAGAAAGAAGTCTGCCATCCGGAAAAAGGAAGAAAATGGATGCATTTTCCGCACCATCTACATTAAGTAAAAAATTTTTATGCAGGTTGGCAATATTTTATGTGTTTTCCCCAACTGATGCCTATAGCTTATAGACCTTCCGAGGTTATAGGATCAATATAAAAATTCCTATTGTTTTGCTGACTGCGGTATTCATAGAGGAGTTATTTGGGAGGCAGACCTGAAAAGCAATTACTTGAAAGTCAGCCCTGGCTTTCCCTGAGAGTAGATGTGAGAAGGAACTTTCCAGGGGGCGCTGGGGGGGGCGGGGTGTAGATGTGCTTTCCCCTGACGCCTCATGGCATGTACTAATATTTCTCTCAGTTGCTAGTCACAGTTTTTTTTTTTACTTTAATCCATCATTTAGGTCTTTTTACAGTAACATCTACAAATACATTGGGGCTTTTTTTAAAGTCCACAATCTTTATAGCATATCAGTTTGTTGTGGCATGAGCTAGTAATTGACAGGGAGGGTTAGAGGACTTATTTTTGAAAAAAAGATTTTTTTTTTCACGTTGACACCCACAGAAGTATCGGTGAGTTGTGCTTCTTTTGGGATAGATGTGGAAATGTTTATGAGGCACCCTCTTCCTCACCCTGTTCCTGACCTCCCCTCACCCCACCTCCCTGCCGGTTCTCCCTGGTGTGAGAAAGTCCATCTGGGGCCATCCCCACCTGGTAGCTTCTGGGTGTGGCCTACCCCTTGGAATGCTGGGTGTCTGCAAACCATTCGCTGGGACCAGCTCAAGGAGTAACTGTGTGAGAGGCCAGTACCCATCTGGAGGAGCTTCTTGGGTTCTACCTTTTTTTTTTTTTAGGTACCAGGGACTGAACTTGGGCCCCTGTGCTTCCAAGGTAGGCGCAGTACCACTTGAGCTAAATCCCCAACCCTCTCCTCTTGATTCATGTGGGAATGCTTTCTCTAGGTTGGAGAACGCCAACAAGTGGTTTGAGAAGGGGCCAGGAAGTATGTCTTATTCTTCACTGTTAGAGCAAAATTCTGGTCTACTGTAAGTTAGCACTTCCTGTCTATGATCAGCAGATGGACCTCACTGATCCCTGGGGAGCAACTTACTGGCTGCTTGGACACTGCTGTCCCCCACCCCTGCATGTAACATTTTCTGGTTTATTTTTTAAGCTACACAAAATTAAAGGGGGAAAAAAAATCTATCAAGACCTAAGATTTCCCATGCTGTAAGATACATTATTTCCTGCTGTTAAAGAAATTATGTTATGATTCCTTCCAGGAGAGTTTCAGGGAATAGGGTAATGTTCCTCTTTTTCCTAGGAATGTTTCCTTAGATTGTGTAAAGTCTCTAGTGGTTTTCTGTTAAAAGAAAAGGTGTTTCACTAGTTTCTAGTGATAATAATCAGCAGTTTATTTATTATGATCAGTTTCTAAAACAATTGGGTGGGTTTTTTTTGCTATTTTGGTGCTATAGCACAAATAGTTAATTTCCCAAAAAGTGATAGCAGTCAAACGTAGGTTAACTAAATGGACCAACTGTACAAAGAAAATTATTGCTGGCCTAATAGATTTTCTCAAGAGAGAAAAAAAGGAAGAGGATTGAGAAAAGATAATCTCATTAGAATGTAAAGTATCCAGTCACCTTGGGTAAACTTGGAATTTAGAAACAGTCTCAGAACCTACAGGACAGACTGCGTGAGGCCTCCCCACTGTGAGGTGTGGGAAGAGGGAAGCCTTAGGGAGGACGCTGTGTCTAGTCCATAGAAGTTTATTCCTCACTCTTGTAGAAGGAACACAGTGTTTCTCAAGAAGACTCAGGATTGAAGTCTAGTCAAATATTATTTTAAATATATGGCAAAGCTTTTGTTGCCTCTGGAAAAAAAAAAGGGATGAGAGTTTGTTTCAGCTTTATCACTGAAAGGGATTGGGGTTTTCAGATGTGAGGATTCTTTTGCTTCCAGGACCAGCTGAAACTAAAAAAGAATTGAGAAAAGGCAAATGCCTGTATGCTTTGAGTCTGAGCCTCAGAGACGAGGTCTGTGGGCATCAGGACCTCAAGAACAGTTCCCAGGACCGCAGTGGGCACAGCACAGATATCGTGGTCCACACATGGGACAGGGTGCGTGTCTTAATCTCCAGCTGGGGAGAGTGACAAACATTGGGTCTTTTTTTTTTTAACAATAAAACCAGTTGACATCACAGTGTAAACACCTAGTCTTCTGGACAGATTAAGTTTGCTATCATTGATGTTTCTCTCCACTTTCACAGTTATGCAAATGTCCCTGGCTCACGGCAGGGCTTTTGTGTCCAGAGGTCTCACTGCAGCCAATCTGATCTCTGTCCTTGCTGTGTAACAGTGAACCATCCAGTTTCCCAGCTCCTGAGTTCCTTTCTGGCTGAGTGGCTCCCAAATGGGCAAGTGCTCAGGGAATCTGGAAACCGGCCGGGGGTGCAGTGAAGAGGTCCAGCTTCCCTCTGGCAGCACAGCCTCCTGAGACAGTTCTCGGCACACCTCCACTGCGGTGCACACAGAGGACTGAGTTCTGGGTTTGGACAAACACATAAACCTCATATTAGATGACGCAGAAGAAATTCATTCTATAACAACATCAAGGAAGCTACTGGGGAGGATCTTCCTAAAAGGAGAAACTGTTACTCTGCTACAAAGTGTTACCTACTAGTAACACATTAGTAAAGATAATGCTACAGTGAAGATTCTCCTGCATTCATTATCAGTGCTTTTGGTTAGTCCCACTCCCCAAGGGGATTTCTGCCACCCATGTGACACCACCCATTCTCACTCCCGTGCTTGACCACGGCAGTGTGCTTATGCCAAGGATCCTGCTGAAATGCCTCAGTAGACATAGCAGGTGACTTAACTATAAGGAGGTGTCTGTAGCAAGTAAGAGTGATTCACCAGCCCAGTGGCATCAGAACCCTTTGCCCACTAACTGCTAAAATTTCTTCTATCAAAGCCACTGATACTGTTGTTTGTTTATTTGTAGACTGAAGATTGAACCCAGAGATTTCTAAAGTGCTAATGATGATCAGTTCTTTGCTGCAGGCATGCTGACCATGCTGCAGTATTCAGAACAGTTTATCATCCTTCCCTAGTGCCTCTTTCCCCTTGTAATTGTAGGGTCCAGTGGGATGCAGAGAAATGCAGAAGCTTGAGGCATGAAGACACTACATTTGCAAAATTTAAAAAAAAAAAAAAGAAAACTTATGGCTTGTAGGTCAATCGTTCCAGCACACAGTGACAGAATTAGACAAGTGTGAGCTCTGAGTGTACAAAGCAGCCCTCAGCCTGAGGTGTCTGGGGCCTCCTGCCCTTCAAGGCCAGGGGACTTCCCTGCTTCTCACCGCCTTAGCAGGATATTGACACCTCTGTTGAAACACGTTACACTCCATCTTCCACTGCAGATGCCTGAGAAGCTCTAGCAGCTGGCAAAGGGCTGGGTCTTTCCGTCAATCATTCTGCCTGCCTTTAGCCTTTATTTCTGTGTAGTGGGGTCTCCATAAATGTTTGGCTGATTTGTTTATTGGGAGAAGTTAGGGGAAAACAAAGTCCTTGGTGCTTTCAACACTGAAATTTTGCTTTTAAGTTGGAGTTTTTGAGTTGCAACTTAATCTCTGTAAAACTCACCCCTTCGTACCATTCAAGCTTTGTTTTAAGGTACATTCAAAATAGACATAGTACTGGGCATGGTGGCTCATGCCTGTAATCCCAGTACTTGGGAGGCAGAGACAGGAGGATTGCTGAGTTCAAGGCTTGCCGGGCTACATAGTTAGCTCAGAGCCAGCCTGAACTACAAAGCGAGACCCTGTCTCAAAAAAAAAAAGACATAGTAGGTCTTGGCACCCAGTGGAAAAATTAAAAACTTTTGAGTGTCCTACTAAAAATAATTGTGTAGAAGTAATCCAAGAGAATATCACAGATGAGGGAAGCTCCTTCCCGGTTACATCCAGGCAGAATAACAAAGACTAATTTGCATAACCGTGAAAAACACACAGGCCAAGTTCACATGCTCAGTCTGAAATAATATTTTTACTCCAGTGACAGTGAAAGCTGTGGCATCTGGACAGAGCAAGGTAGGAACACGAACAGCAACCTGCTAAACAAATAGCATCTTAACTTGGAAATGTCAGAAGCTCCCCTGAAGAACAGACTTGAAATCACCCAGGACTATGCCGATGCAATTAATTTTTTTGTTACTGCTTTATTTACACCGTATGCAAGAAAAATAGGGTGTCTGTCTCTGGGGTGCTGCCAGAGTCTGTCCGGAGGAGGCCTGTGGATCTTGACATAGGCTGGAAGTTAATCTGTTTCTTACACTGAATATTTTACATTGAGATTTTGCTTTTAAGTTGGATTTTTTGAGATGTAACTTAATCCCTGTAAAACTCACCCCTTCTTATCATACAATACCAGGCATTTTGGCAAATGTATGTACTTGTGTAACTTTCATCACAGCCATGACATAGAAGAAAGAGGCCCTGCCCCCTTTGCATCCTCTCTTCCTCCACCCCAGCCTCTGGCCACTACTGACCTGTGGTTTTGCCTTCTCCAGTGTTTCACAGAGATGGAGTAATACGCAGTCGTTTGAGTCTGGCTTCTTTCATGGAGCATTTTGTCCTGGAGATCTGTTCATGTTGTTGTGTGCATCAGTAGTTGGTTGCTTTTGACGCTGAGCAGCAGCACTGTGTGGATGTACAGGTTAGCCAGTCATCGGCTAATGAATGTTCAGATTGTTCTAGATTTGGGTCTTTATAAATAGACACTGTACACATTCATATACCATTTTCTGTGCAAGCATGTTTTCATTTCTCATAACACGTACAAAGCATGAGATTACTGAATAGGTTGATGACTTGTGTTTAACTTTTATAAGAAACTGCTGAATCATTTCCCTCAGTAGCTGAACTATTTCAAATTTCTGTAGTGTTCACGAGGATTTGGAGATCTAGAATTAAAGTTACATCTAGACTATTGGAGATCATTTCAGACAGGTTACATGTTTCAGGTAGATTGAAAGTCGATGGAAGGTTTTGATTGGGTTATTGTACCTCAGCTGCAGGTATGTTGTGGAGAAAAGCGAGAGGTGGAGTAGAGATGTAGAGCTGTCTCAATGGGTTAAGCTTTTTATTTATATACAGAACAGTTTTCCTCTTATCTGAAAATGATTAAAGTGAGTGTTTGGCTGCTTGGCAGGACTGCCCTGATATCCAGTGGAGATTAGAGCAGCTTTGCAAATAAGCTCAGAAAATCTACTGGGCCACATAGTGATTTCCCAAGGCCAGGCAGTGTTGTGGTGTTGACAGCATCTGATAATGTCATATATCAAGAACCTGAGGTAGGCAGGCATCTCCTTACAGTGATGTGACCAAGCTTTATTCAAATCCCCCGTGCCCAGTAACTGATTGCTGTTAGCTTCTCAGCTGAATGTTGTCAAATTCTGACCAATGGAAATGTGTTGCTTGTAAGCTTCTTCTTAGCTAGATTTGTGATGGTTGAAATGGGAGATAAAGGCCTTGGTTTTTACCTAGCCGTGGATTTTTGGTTTTAACAGAAGAGACGTGTCTGTATGCTGTCCAGTGGCTACTGTAGTCATCGTCTTTTGTACTGTAGAGAGAGATCAGGGCAAAGGCTAATAGGTTGAAGGCCTCACCTTCCTGTGGCCTATCATGGATCGTGGTCATCTGCCTTAGAATCTGATCAGATGGCTGCCAAAACAGGAAGAAAGAAAGGATCAGTGACTTGTGGACCTTTGATGTCCCTTGGCAACCTTCAGAGTAAACCATATCAGCACTGTCTCCCGGAAATCCATGTCATAACCAGGAGCCAGTTAAGTGAGGTCGCTTAAATAAAAATTAACTGAAAGATCCTGGTCAAGTGAAATGTTCAGTGGAGGGCACAAAACCCTGCAGAGTTTTCTGTATTTTGCTTATAGTTCATGTTGACGAAGTAGAAAGGCAATGGGAAAACAAAGGGAAAATGATTTTCTGGCTGATTTTGCTGGAGGGGAATGTCAGTTCAGATACCTGCCTCCCAGCTACAGTCCCCAGGCTCATCTGGAGGCACCATGGGGCGGGTTGCAGTGTTCTGGGAGGTGCTTGTGTTGCGGAATGATTTACTTTCTTCTTATGACTATCACTTCGGACAGAGTGAGAAAGGTCAAGAAGTATGTACAATGTCCTGCGGTATTAAGATGAAGAAGTTTGTTTTGTCTCCAGCCACAGATTTGACTGCAGGTGAACTCTTTAGAGCCGAGCTGTCAGAATGTGAGAGGAAAGAGAAGCTGGGGGGAAACAATCACAGGTTGTGATTGTTCTGAATACCCTGGGGCATGCAGCAGCTTCCTAACTGTTCACTGGGCATTAACCAAACCCACAGGATGCCTTTCCCTTTTAGCGTCCGGTAAATTGTTTTCCCAGACAGCTAGTATTTGTAGCCCAAGTGAATCATTCAACTCTGTCTGCTCCATGTTCCATGTGACCTGAAGGAAACTCAGTTGACAGACTGTAGATCAACCAGGGAAAGGCAAATAAGTGAAAATGTCTTTGGGCACTCTCGTTAGGCATCCCAGAGTCTGCAAAGCGAGGCATTTTGTCAGGCCAGGAAGGAATGCAGGTGACCATGGATGTAGGAAGCAAATGCAGCAGACAGAAGCTGGCGTGTAGGTAGGTTGATTTTGTTTTTTGAAAGACAAGTTAATATGACTACAGAGAATACTAAGGGAGGATCAGTGTACACATAATATAGTAGGAAGCTGTTAATAATGATCATTAATAATGAGTGTGGTAACTATTGGTGTTGGTACCATCAGTGAAACACCATTTCCTTCCAGCGTGCCTGTTACACTTTATGGTTTGCCAGATCCCAGAAATGCTGAACATTACAGATTTCACCCTTAGCCAGAGGCAGGCTGGAGACGAATCTGTGTGCAGTGCTGAAGTTACTGCCTTGTTTTGCTCTTCAATTTACAGAGCACTGGCACTCACACACATGGATCCACAGTATTGGAAAGACGGATATAACCATCGATTAATTTTCCTCTTGCAAAAGCCTACTACTTTCTGATAAAGCTCAGTATAGAAATTTCCAAGTGTTTGCCTCTTGAGTCTTAAACCTGCATTTGGGAAGCCTCCCCTTTAGTCCTTCCTGTAGATATTTTTCTTCTTCCGTCAAGTGTATTGGTGATGTCAGTGGGAATTACCTACATTAAAGAATCTCACTCATCCTGGAGAGAGTATTTCTGAAGAAATTTCTCCCCCCCCTTTAAGTTTTTGTGAAAAATAATACCTGGATTTGTTAAGAAGTAAAATAGCACAGAAATGCTTTTAATGAAAAGCCATGGTCCCCTTTCCAGGACATTTCTTTCTGGTATTAAATGTGCTCAGGCAATTACTGGCTGTATGTAATAATAATGATAGTGATAGTAAGTGTATCTTGTTGTTGCTTCATTTATGTTATCTTTTTCCCTTCCTTATTTGATGGTTATTTTAAGTGCTCTACTGATAATCCTTGTACCTTAGAATAATAGCAGTAAACCTTAGTTTTCTGTCCTGCTGACCTAAGTAGTACATCTTGACTTACTGCCGTTTGATGAAAATATTAATATTGCCTATGGAAACAGAGTATGAAAATTTTGATATTCCCTCTTTAAATGTCTCATGTTTTCTGGATTGTCTCAGTTTCTTTGGGAGTCAGGTGTCATTATTTAATTACTTGGCTTTTCTCTTTGAAGCTTACATTTTGTTTTTAAATTTGAATGGTGAGTTTTGGTTGTCCATCTATACTTAAGGGGCTGGGACTTCATTTTCTTAAGGGATGATGTGGGTTTCCCCTGATGTTCTGTATGTAGATCTGATTTCCTGTTATTGCTGCCCATGATAGAAAGCCTGCGTGGAGCCTTGGGGCTGGGGGGTAGGGTGGATAATCTCCTAGTAGTTTTACTCTAAGACCAACCAAGAGTGAGCTGGATTTTAGTCATGAGTTTATGTAGGTGTGTGGGGTCCAAATGTCAGGGGTGCCTTACTCTAGTGTTGACATGTGCTCCTAGTTATCTCTACACAGTTTTTATTTAACTTTCTATTTTGACCTAATTTTAGCTTTAGAGACAAGTTACAAAAATAATACAGTTTCTGTATATTCTCCACCCAGCTTCCCCTAAGCTTAAGGTCTTATCTAGGGCACAATTTCCAGGCAGTTTTTAACTTTCTTTATACATAAAGTTCTCTGATATTTGCCACAGGAACAAGGGGATGGGTATTGAGTGTAGTGCGTAGACCTAAAGAAACTAAAGCAGGGGTCAGGGATAAGGGGTGCCTGCTGGCCCAGGGAGCTTCCAGGGAGACCTCAGGGTCCCGCCCCCCTCCGCCTTTCTTTTTCAGCCTAATTTGCAATCCTAGTCTCTATCACAGCTGCCCAGGGAGTGTGGAGTTTGATGGGTTGCATGGACAGGCCAGCTTACTCCAGCCTGCCACTTTCCCAGTTTTCTTCTGCATTGTTCTTTTTACATTCTTGCTCTATATCTGTTAGATTCCTTTAGAGAGAGAAAACATAAACACACACACACACACACACACACACGAGGCAGAAAGACAGGGATACAGAGAGAGACAGACAATTGTTTCCACCTCTCCCAGTTACAGTGGGACATACTAAACCCCTGACAGATATGTGAGGAATTCAAAGAGTTGATGTTGCAGTCTTGACCCCAAAATCTACAGAGTAGCCTAGTAGGCTAGAACCCCAGGCACAATTTTTACTAAGTATTATTATTATTACTGTAGCAATGAGGGAGACAGAATAAGAGGATACAGCCAGAACCCTCAAGGCAAGCCCCAGTTCCCTGTAAGTCCCACAGCAAAAGGATTAACAACCAACAAATTGGAACCTTGAGGAAAAGGCTGAGCCTGGGCTTGACCCTTGCTTCTCTGAGTGGGGCAACAAAAGGCCAAATACCGCACAAACAGAAAAGCCATGCCTGGAATTTGTCACACTTTTATTTGGTACAAAGCTTTCACACCCAAAAATTCTAGTAAAACAGGACAGTTATGCACAATGGTTATCCATAATAATCCCTGTAGTTGAAGATCCTATAGGGCAGGGCAGACATCCTTAAATCTAGTAAGATTTAACATCAATAATCCTAGTGCAGTAATCCTTGTAGTTTAAAAATCCTGCAGGACAGGGCAGATGTCCGAAATAATCTCAGTAGTTGATCCTGCAGGGCAGGACAGACATCTATAAGTCCATGTAAATCCAAGTAAGTCCTAAGTCTGAGTAAGTCATCCTTAGTCCTGACAGTAAGAACACAACATGAGGTCTATCCTTTTCACAAAATTTTCAGTATCCTGTGTATTACTGCTGACTATAGGGTATAGCAGCATATGGCACATCTCCAGGGCATGTAAATCTTGCCCATTGATTAGTAATTCCTCGTTTTCTATGCCATCGTCTTGAGGCAGAATTTCTTCTGTGGGAATTGTCAGCCTTCATTTGGATGGGTGAACCCTACCCACATTGTGGGGGATAATCTGCTAGATTTTGTACCCCCCTGATTGTAAATGTTCCTCACATCCACTGATACCTTCCCAGTAATATCTTGACTAGTGTTTGACCCAATAACTGGCACTGTGGTCCAGCCATGGTGGACCTCATTGTGTGCTTTGTTTGCTGTCTTTGTCCTGACCTCCAGAAATTTGTTGACAACTCAGTTGTTGATGAAAGTGCCCCATCTAAGCACAGGGCTAGTCCTTTTTTTTGAGACAGGGTCTTGCTTTGTGGTTCAGGCTGGCCCTGAGCTCACTATGTAGCCCAGGCAAGCCTTGAACTCAGCAATCCTCCTATCTCTGCCTCCCAAGTGCTGGAATTACAGGTGTGAGCCACCACACCCTCCTTTTGAAACCTAAAAAATATATCTCAAAATTTGGCTCAAATTTATTTGCTTTATGTATACTCTAGACAGGTTCACCAGAATTGATTTTCAAATATCTACTGTATTATACTTACTTAGTTTTTCACATACTCATTTTATTGGATATGACCTATCTAAATGGAACCGTTTGGACCCTACTTGTTTGGATCTAACTCCATACAATTTGAAATGCTTTTAAAAGTCTTCATAGTATGAATTTAATTTCAGAATAAACAAAGATCTTTAAAAGACTTCCCCTCCCTACTCCATCACGCTTAGCACAATGCTTTGTTCAAACTATACACTCAACATTTTGGGGTTTTTTTGTGGTGCCAGAGATTGAACTCAGGCCCTTGTGGGTCTAAGGTTGGCATGGTACCACTTGAGCTAAATCCCCAGCCCCACACTCAACATTTTAAAAAACATATTTAAGGGGCTGGAGGTTTAGCTCAGTGGTTCCAGCGCCTGCCTCGCAAGTGCAATGGTCCTGAGTTTGATCCTGGTAACCACATACAATGCTGGGTGTGGTGACTCACGCCCACCAGCAATCAATACCACATACCACAGTGCCGGGCATGGTGGCTCACACCTGTAATCCCAGCACTCGGGAAGCAGAGACAGGAAGATTGCTGAGTTCGAGGCTTGCCTGGGCTACAGAGTGAGCTCAGGGCCAGCCTGAACTACAAAGCAAGACCCTGTCTCCAAAAAAAAAAAAAAAACATTTAAGTTTTAAAAAATTCTTCAGTTTTGTATACTACTAACATAATTTAATATGAGATCTTGAATGTTTTAATTTCTGAGATTTTTTTCACATTTGGTAGTACCTGAGAAGGAGGGAGGTGGCAGGCATATTTAATGTCATTTCATAGGCAAAAACCTTTGGGATCTGTCTGCAATATCTGATAATTTGCCTGAGATCACATACCTTAGTTTCAAGCCTACAAAAGGCTCTAGATCTTCTGACTCCTAATTCTGAGCTCTTCATTTTGCATGTGTTACAGTATGATATATGTGTCCTTGGGGAACATTTGACAGTGAGCATATTTCTATAAATACTATTGCTATTAGATAACCTTGCAGTGGACTCACACAGGGTATTTTCTGCTAATGATTTAAAACATATCTTTCTTTTGTAAGAAGCTGAGTTTCCTAGGACAATCAATCTACTTCACTGTTTCTCTTGCATGTTGAGAGACCAAAACCAGTAATGCATGAAAAATGCTCCCAAGGTCAGTTTCTATCCAGGCAAAGTGTATACTATAAGGATCAAATTCCACTGTGTATTTCCAAATCCAGCACCTTGCACCACTCCTGAAAAGTCATCCATTGCAACATCAACAATGTGCTCCAGCATCAGTGCAGAAACATCAAATTAAACCAGTCAGACAGTACACTGATAGCACATGAAGCTGTGGTCCCTTCCTTCCTTATTTCCCAAGGTAAATCATTTGTGGTTTAGTTAAATTAAATATCTACATGAAAAGTAACAATGCCTCCATGAAAAGGGGGAAAAGGCATTATTTTGGTAGAAGTACAGGCTTATTATATTTGTGCATGTGTGTTTTCTCTTTCTCTGTTTTAGAACTGCTTTGTGTCTTAACTTAGTGTGTTATGACTTATATCTGGATGGTCACCCACAGCCTTATGCACTCTTTAGGGGCTGCTTTTCAGATGTGGCTAGATCTAGGGTGTGTGGTGCTGGGAGTAAGGATGTGTGTAATTAAGTTGGTTAAATATAGTTCTGGGTATAAATAATGGGAAGGCCCACCTGAGGTGTAGGTGGTGCCACCTAAATGAATAAAAGGAAAGGGAGACTTGTTTCTCGCTGCTTGCTGCTTACTGCTTTCTGCTTGCCACGTCATGGACTGTTTCTACCCTGTGGTGCCCCTCTACCACACTACCCTGCCTTAGAACCGGACAGCCGTGGACTAAAAACCTCTGCAAACTATGAGCTGAAATGAACTTTTCCTCCTTTAACTTTGGCTCTTGTTTGTTTTGTCTCAGCACCTAAAGTAACTAAGATAGTATAACATGCATGCTTCAAAAGCTGACAGTATGCCCTAACACAAAGTTTCCTCATCCAGGCCTGTCCACCATTTTCTATCTCTGAATTAACTTTCTCTGACAGTGAATGGGAGGGGTTAGTTTTCTCTCCAAATACCCAGACACCCCAACTTTTGGTTTTCCAATACTTCATTTCTTTCTTTTTAAAAAGTAGGTTCTAGGAAATGAACCCAGAGTTTGCACACTAAGCTACACTCACCTTTTTTATTTTGAGACATGGTTTTGCTTAGTTGCTAAGCAGCCCGGGCTTACTTGAAGTTTTGATCATCCTGCCTCAGCCTCCTAGAGTACTGAGATTTTAGGCATGCATCACCATACCCAGCCTAGTTTTTGTATTTTTCTTTTTTCCTCTTTTTTGCTCAGTGCTGCTGGTACCTTCTACTGCCCTCACAGCTCCCACCTTTCCCCTGGAGTTAGGCCCATGCTGTCAGTTTATGTGTCTAACTCATTTTTGAAGCAAGTTATGTATTATTCAAACCTGTTTCAGGCCAGGCCTCATATTATTCACTTCATTTGCCAGAATCTTAAAGCATTAAACACCTTCGAGTATTTCCTGTCATCACTGCTCTTCTTTCAAGGCAAAAGAGCATCTTCTGGGGCTAGGGTTCATAACCTCGGCTGTGCCTTGGCTTTTGGCACCGGCGAGCCCACAGAGGTAAAAGGCAGACTTAAGTGAGTACCAGTGCATTGTTCTGGGGAGTGGCTTTCCAGTTCTCCTCAGATCCTGAAGGGGACCAGTGACCCAAGCATGTGGAAAAACATAGCTGGCTGTCAGAGGCCCCATCTTGGGGTCCCATGCTCACTAGCTCCTTGTTTCTTCTTGAGGAGGGTGGGCTCAGGCACTGACCCTGCAGTCCTGGGGTGACAGCAGCCTCCAACTGATACCCTGACCATCTTTTTCAGCTGACCTGCAGGCTGTGCCTCCTGAACTCCCACCAAGCTGCTGCTTTTGGCTGGACCCAACCCCTAGCATTTATTTACTCTTTTTAACTTGCCCTGTCCCAGTATGGAAGGTATTCCTGCCCTACTGGTTTCCCAAGCACCTCTGTCTGCTTTGTTTACCCTAGAGTTTTGTGCCTGAATATAGAGCATTACTATTCTTAACCCCATATGTCCTCCAAAGTCTACCTTCCCCATTCCAGAGCCACTGTCTTCCTTCAGGGGTAGCACATTACCTTCTTAGAGAACAGTGTACCTCAAAAGGCCAGTTATGCCTGTATCCCTGAGAAATCCTAGTATTATCTTTTCCATAAACCCTAAAGTTGCAAGACCCAAGATCAGCATTATATACTATCCCCTTCCCCCAATCCAATCCACCTGCAGATTTTATCTTACAACTTGAGTTAACTCCCTCTTTCCCCTCATCTCCATACCCTCCCTGCCTTTCTCTCCCCCTCCCCCTGCCTCTGTCTTTCTCCTGGTTTTCTTCTTTAACAGTAGTTGCCACATTTTAAAATTTCTCAATACTAGAATTGGGGGGGTAACCAACACTGATTAAATATGAAGAAGAAGACCTGGGAAGCTGGAGAGAAGAAAAAGAGGAACATAGACTCCCGTCACTTTCCCACCCCATTTTTGGGTCTTTGCTTTGCCTCTTTTGAGAGAACCCTTTGTGTCCTGTGCTACTCCTGATTTGGCTGTTGAGAAGAAGCTGAGAGCAGGAGAGGCCCAGTTGGAAAGTCAACAGAGGATCTGGCTCCTCAGCCCTATGAGCCTCAGTGGACTGAGCCTAGCATCATAAATCATAAGTTGGCAGCAAGGGTAGATTTGGTGCCCCCAGAAAACTGCTGTTCCAGTCCAAAGATAACTCCTGACAAGGTCTACATGCTGAACTTGCTGACACTTCCAGGAGCCTTTGCTGATATTCAAAGGCAAGAATTGGAGCTGTGCCTTATTTAGATTCCTACTCTTAAGTCAGAGGTCAGAGCTGCTTCATTGCAGCTTCTGACACACAAGCCTGTGCTGAGGAAGCAACTAGTGTGCGGCTCACAGACCCACAGCAAAGCCGATCATGGGCAGAGAGCAGCTAATCCCTGTCCTCAGACGGGGTCAGAGGCACTGCGGCCCATCTCTTCCTGCTCTCTCCCTCCCTTCCACTTCTCTCCTCTTTCTTCCTCTCCTGAAGCCTGCTTTGCAGAAGGAATCACCTGTCGCTCATCAACTGACATCAACTGAATGTCCAATAATGGACATTCTGGTAAAGCCAAAGCCATCCCTTTTGGGACCTGTGGGAGTGAGATGTGTGCTGTCCAGTGCATGCTTCCTCCCTGTGTTTCCTAATCCAGGGCTTCTCCTGCAGAGAGGAGACGGATGCGTAGGGGAGTGGCAGCCGACCCCATGGCTCTCCTACCTGTGAAGAAACTACAGCAGCGTACAGCATCGGGCCACGGCTGTGCACCCATGTTAGGCTTAGTCACCAGGGCGCAGGACTTTCAGCTAGCTAAGCCATTTCAACAAAGGAGTCACCTTGCTGTGGAGCCTGTGGGACACAAATAAAGCAGTTTGTGGTTGTCACCCAGTCATATTAGCAGCACAACAAAGACGACTTGGAACAAGGCATCTCTGTTTTACCCCATCCTGCACCCGCATTCCTGGGTGTTTTCTGTGCCAAGCGCTCTGCTTTGTACTTCACATCTGACTCAATTAATGTAGCATTTCCACGGAAGGTCTATTCATCCCATGTTGCAGAAAGAAAGTTGAGGTCAGGGAGTTCATAGGCCTCCAATATCACGTCTAGACCTAGGTTGGACGCTCAGGAGCTCGCATTTGTCCTACTGCTCGCGCTGCTGCGGCAGTCCGCTAGACCTGGGCGTGTATCTCAGAGTCACGGCAGGGTAGGAGGAGCCTGAAAACACCAAGGTTGGAATTTCTGCAGGTGGGGCCGAGGACCCTGGGGAAGAACCTCAAAGCAAGTCGTGTTCCCCTTTAGCTCTGATGGGACAGCCTGACTGGCCGGGTAGCATCCACAGCCCAGTGCAGGCCCCACCAGAACCACTGGCTTCGTGCTGCTCTCCATCCCTCTCCGTCAGAGGGGACCGGGGTTTGCTGCAGCTTATCTAGGGCACAGCCGTGAGAGAAGGAGGGTTGAGCAGGGCATGAGACGAGCGGTCCTGCGGGGAGATGGGGCGGGAGGGTGCAGGCAGATGAGTGAAGCTGCGGAGACAGAGCAGGGAGCGAGCTGTACCAGCACACCGATGGACGAGTCAGAGCTGAATGAAGTAAAAGTCACCAAGTTTTACAATTAGTGTGGCAGATGGTCTTATTGTTGTAAATGAAAATATTGTGTTGGAGTAGGATAATGACGAAATTACCTTGTCCGCGTGTTCGAGGTGCGGTAGAACTTCCCATGGAGACACCTACTGGCAAGTGAGAATTTGAGATGAAAGACAAGAAGTTTTCTCTGTGTCCCCAGGATATTAAGGTGTGATATGAGCTGTCCAAAACAAAGGTGAGAAAAAGATTGGCAAGAGCAGTACTGCTCGCATCATAGAACATTCAGACAGTGGCATTTGTGTTTGTGGAACTTAATTGAACTATATACGAATGTGGGTGAACCTAGAAGCATAAGCTAAGCGAACAGAACCAGGCCCCAAGGCCACGCCCTGCGTGATGCGTTTCACATGGAGTGTCCAGCGCAGGCAGCTGTGCAGAAACAGAAGGAGCATTGATGGTTGCCAAGAACGGGAAGAGCGTGCAGGGAATGACTGCTATCAAGCTGCTTTTTGAGGTGATGAAAGTGTTTAAAATTTAACCTGGTGATGGTTGTACAACTCTGTGAATATACTCAAACCCCCTTTAAGTGGGTGGGTGAATTATAGAGTGAGTAAATAAATTTCAGTTTTAAAAATGAAGCTATATATACACATACTTCTCAAAAGATACCTCATTTGCTTCACTATAAGTAAAATCCTAAGAAACTAATTCTAAATCATATCCAGCCCTTGGCTCTTGGTATATTTGGGCACCTGACTCCTCACGCAGGGAAGGTGTTATCAGTTCAGCTCCCCTTCCTATATTACCTACATCCCTGCATTACATCAGTGCAGAAAACAAACCTATGAATTAAACAAGAAAGCGGTTTAAAGAACAATTACATTCTTCATTTAAAGACCGTAGTTATTTGCAGGAAAGAAAGAAAAAAACCTTCTTTGTTGAACTGCTTGGTCTTTGTGAGAACCACTTTGTTATTTGGCCTCTGTTTAATGGACAGGTTTTCATATGTCTAGGAATTTTAAAACAAGGATAGAAAAGGAGAAGTTGAACACAATTTTTTATACACTAAAATATAAATTTTAAAATCAAAAACAGGAGCCGGGTGTCATGGTCACCCCACTGTCCTCATGCCATGTAGGACACGGGCATCCAGTCTGAGTTAACCTGGAATGTGGGAAGGAGCAATGTTCCAGTTAAGATAATAGGAAAAGAAAGTGCTAACAAAAGGAGAGTTGCTGTTTGGAAACAGCAGATGTTTCTCTCTTTCTCTTTCTCTGTCTCTGTCTCTATCTCTATCTCTGTCTCTGTCTCTGTCTCTGTCTCTCTCTCTGCCTTTGTTTCTCTCTCTCTCTCTCTCTCTCTCTCTCTCTCTCTCTCTCTCTCTCTCACACACACACACACCCTTGGGAACATTCCTATATAGAGATCCTAAGTACTATAGCAGTCAAGTAAGGTATTCTCCTTGTACAGTTAAAAAAGAGCAAGCCTCAAAAAAAAAAAAAAACAGAGCAAGCCTTGTAGCTCATAAAAGCCATGTTTCATTCCAAACATAATCTTCAGTATTGTCCTCACTTCCGTACTCTGTTACTGTTGGCTTAGGTAACTGATAGCATACTTTTGTTGTTGTTTAAAGAAAAGAATGTTGGAAAATTTTCCTTTTGCTGGTATCATGTGATGGGATAGAAATTTGGTACATGCACAAACAAAAATCTGTCTCCACTAAAACTTACATGTCACCTCCAGCTGGGAAAGAAACTGTTTTTATTATCATTTCCCTAAACCTTTCTAAGTCCATTAATTAATATGCTGCACCCAGTTCACTGGCACATTTAAAGAAAGTAAGGCTCAAGAAAGCTTTCTTCAAACAAAGCCCTGAGACCTGCGTAGGACTAAGTCCTGATGGTTTCAGAAGCACTATCTCACAAAGCGACGCTTTTGCATGGCTTCTCAGTGAAGACCTCAGTGTGTGCTATCCAGGATAAGGTGGAGTGCCTGAGGTGTTGTCCATGTGCTGGAATGAATGCTGATTTGTTTGGTGTTTCACACAGCCTTGCTTGAGTCAGAGGACAATAGAGATCCCCTGGTCAGCGAGCTTCCATTCTGCAGAGAAGCTTCTCCCCACTGGCCAGTGACTAGCTAGAGGAGCCCGGAAAGCAGTCCTTGTTCGCTGCTGGAGCCTGATCTTCTGCCCCTCAGAAGCACACACAGTGTGAGAAGACATGCAGTGAGTTGTAGTTTTTTGCAGATTCAGCAGAGTAACGCACACTAACAATCAGCTTGAAGAATGCTGAAGTCATATGTCAGTGTGCAGTGGGCTGATTTGCTGTGCAGTAGAAAGCTCGACCGGTACTGTAAGGGAGAAAGTCAGGTACAACAGCCAACACCTGCTCTTGACCGCAGAGGTCTGGGCCCATGGACAGTACACATTTATGGTGGGTAAAGAAACAGTGTTAGGGGCTGGAGATTTAGCTCAGTGGTTCCAGCGCCTGCCTTGCAAGCGCAATGCCCTGAGTTCGGTCCCGGTAACCACATACAATGCTGGGCATGGTGACTCACGCCCACCAGCCATCAATACCACATACCACAGTGCTGGACGTGGTGGCTCACGCCTGTAATCCCAGCACTCTGGAGGCAGAGGCAGGAGGATTGCTGAGTTCCAGGCTTACCGGGCTACATAGTGAGCTGAGGGCCAGCCCAAACTACAAAGTGAGACCCTGTCTCAAAAAAAAAAACAACAATGTTAGCCTCTCTTGCGACCACTTCCATACCAAAACCTCCAGTGAACCAGCAACAAAACTGAAAATGGTAGTTTCACCCACACAGAAGATGGCTCACTCTGCATATTCCTCAGATGAAGTTCACATTGCAAACTCTCCCACCATGGGTCCTGTGTTCTATATTTTAGAGAATATTTGAGAAAGTTGTCAACATCTAAAACTCAAGAGAGTCCACATAGAATTTCATACATTTCAGCTCCTCTGATAATCCCTAGGTTCAGTCACCCGGCTGCACATTGTCTAGCACTACTATGTGGGGAAGCTAAGGCACTCTTCTTTCCAGAATGGATCCGGGTTCCCACCTGGCCGTCCCAGTTCCCCTTCACTCCTCTTCTTTCAGTTCCATTCCCTACCAGTCCTGTAGTGTTTGAGTTTGGAATTCTCACAAGAAAAGGAGCTCAAAAACAGGAAGATTTTGCCATAATAATTTTTTTATTTGAGTGCTTCCCATGTATTTTGATCACCCCTTGTACAAAAGAATCCTGGAATCAGAAATAGCTGAAATGAAGTCAGTTTGCTATACAGAATTTTACTTCCATTTCTAATAAGAAGTAAAGACTATTTCCAACAGTTAGAAAAGTATAAGGAAAAGCACAGTAAGTGCAAGATAAATAACCCAAGTTTCTGATCCCTCCTCCAAGCTGATGATACCCAGTTTCTCTAACTGCTTGGTGGGAAGGGTAAATAACCATCAGCTGTCGTCGCACTTTGCATCCATTCACACAATAGAATTTAGAGAGAACAGTTGACATTGAAGATTCACAGTCTTCCATGCTTTGATCTACATTGAGGAATTCATTTTCCTCATCTATAGTACAAGGATCATAATGATAAACACTTGTGTCTGCTATATAACGAATATGCAGTCATTATGAATTTGTATTATTTATCAAGTCGTGTTTGCCAAGCTTTGTACTAGACCTTGGAGATAGGAAAACATGAGATCCACGCCCTAAACAGCTTTGGTTTAATTGAGGAAGAAAATTTGGGTCTTGCAAGTCCACACCCTGCTACAGCATTATATTAAACTATGGAACATTTTATGTACAGCCCAGACCTTTATAAATATATATATATATGGCCAGGCGTGGTGGCTCACGCCTGTAATACCAGCACTCAGGAGGCAGAGACAGGACAATTGCTGAGTTCGAGGCTTGCCTGGGCTACATAGTGAGCTCAGAGCCAGACTGAACTACAAAGTGAGACCCTGTCTCAAAAACTATATATATATATATTTGCATGGCTGCAAAGGTAGCACTAGTTTTCAACACTGAGACTCTTTTTGACAGGAGTTCCACAGTAGGTCTCTAAACTAGAGGTCTTTAAAGTAGGAAAGTCCACCCATTGAGAGCTGGGTCAGAGGTACTGCCCTAGAGAAGGGTATGCATACTGGCTTGGCTAGCACCATAGGGGCTCGGGAGCCTGATGCCTGGCCTCAGGCCCACTCCAGATAGGGCCTCACTGGGCTGCTCTCTCAGAGCATGGAAGCAGCTTTCCAGAAGAGCTTGCGGTTTCAAAGAGAAGATGCACAGAGCAACAAAGCAGCCTGTGTGCAGGGTCTGGGCAGAGTTTTAGAGGTGATATGGACAGTGAAGGGAATTTGTCATAGAAAACAGGTTTTTTTCCTTTTTCCCCCAAAAAGCAAATAATCCTGTAATGACAGTTGTAGCAAGAGCTAGTTCTTGATATATCTTGATATATCTGACAAGTATATAATTGTGGCCACTATGACACATGTTAAGATCTGGAATCATCTTCTGGCTTGTGACCCTTTTGACCTTTTTTCCTAAATCACTGTGTGACTATTTGTTAAGTCAAACCATTGCTTTTTATGGGGCTTGATTTGGCTTCTTGCTCTTTCCCCAGTCTTTGGCCATCAAGTCCCCATATACAGGGACTTGACTCCATAGTGGGCCGGATTATCTATGGTGGCCTGCATGCAGCTGGTCCCTCCCCGGCCAGCCTCTGTCCTAACTGTCTCAGACCTTTAGTCTGAATGCAACACTTTTTCACCTTCTCTTCGGAACGGGCCCAACACTAAAGGATTGGGAAATAAGATAGGTTTTCCTGATTGAGCGTTCGGGAGGCAGAGTGGAAAAAACTCGCCACATAGAGCAAAAGCATCACAAATCCCCGTTACACTCACCTCGCCTGCCAGAGGCCCCTCGCCCTTCTGCTTTGCTCACGCATCTCCCTGCAGGTTCACACTGCAGCCTGCGCTCTCTGACTTGGAGAGGTTAGCTCTCAGCACCTCACTTGGGTCCCTCACACCACCTCGAGCTGTGCGAGAGCCTCTGTGCCGAGGAGGAGCCCTTCCTCCTGTCCCCCGCAACACACACGCCTTCCTTCGTACTCCTGATACTGCAGTTGACTTGAGAAGAGGTCGTCAGAGAAATCCCTCTGCTCCCCCTCCACCCACAGACGTCTTCGCTCTTCGCGGAGTACACTGAAGGCTCCCGAGGGGGAGGTTTGTAAATCATGCCTCATGGTTTCGAGTGGTGCCTAGTGTTCCCTTGGACTCACACAGCCTTGAGCGCCCAGCCGATCCCAGACATTGACTTTATTCCCCTGTTGTAAACAATGCTGTGATCAAACAGATTGCACACTTCTGCGAGTGTGGCTGTAACCTGAATTTCTGGAGTTGGTATTTCTATGTCATGAATATGTGCATTATAACATTTAGTAGATATTTCTCTCCAACAATTTATATTCTAGCCAACTGTGTAAAAGAGATGCTTTTTCAGTTTACCATAAATTACCTTGCTTTGTGTGTTCATCTCTTCAGAGTCAGAGGGGTTAAGGTGGTTGGGAAGGAAACAGAAATAAGTGGTAGAAGAGAAGGAAGGGTAAAAACAAAAGTAAAGACATAACAGGCTAGTCATTAAGAGCATTTTAGCAATTAATTCAGATTCATTCTGTGCCACAGGCAAACTTCATGGCTGGTACCGAAAGTGAAGAGAACTTGACCAACTATAGAACCTAAAAACAAAGCCATTGTCAGGACCTCATGAAAAGAATCCTGCACAGCCCACGGTGCCCTCTGCAGAGTCCCTGATGTGACCTCCCCACCCCCCCCCTTTAACTGCCCGGTACCTCAAGCCCAGAACATATTTCCCAAAACAGAGTTCTGCGTTGAGTCACGCACACACTGACTGTGGGCTGGGCACGCTCTGGCTAAGACTGATAACCACCCCTGCCTCCCAGTGCAGGCTGATAGCAAGACGGAGCAGGCACCGTCATGCGCAGGTGCAGACCTTCCTCTTTCCTAAAAGCTGCTAGGAATTGCCTTGGTAGATGGGACTGGAAGCAAAACTGGGATGTGCAAATGGAAACCAGGTCAAGATGGCACTCCCAGGTAGAATCATTAGGCTGCTTGCCAGGTAAGTGGGCAGATGCCACAGGTATGTGTCCTTCCTGCTACCCAGGGTCTTGGGCAGGAGTCTTCAGAGCGTGTAAGGAGTCAGGACAGAAGCGTGGCACTGCAGATGCCTGAGAGCGAGCTCCCGGAGGGCCAAAGGTATTTTAGCTCCTGACTCCAGAAAGGAGGCACGAAGCCAGAGGGAGCTGAGCAGGGTGGGGAAACGACTCCCCTGATCAGCTGGCCCAGGAGTGGGATGGGCGGGGCACAGTTAGGGTGCCTAAGGTGGCCAGACAGATAGAAAGGAAATAGAAAAGGGCCGAGCTCATGCAAGGGCCGAGCGCCCTGGCAGATGACTCTGCAGAGGGGCTGAGTTTGTCCAAAACAGGGACAGTAGAGCAGGGCACCAAGTAGCAGAGAAAGTGAAATGGCTCAGCTTGGGCCTGGATTTGAAATCAGAGCAAACTAACAAGAAAAGCTCACAATTCCTAAGTCAGGACTGGCAGCCTGCAGAGCAAAACCGATTGACTCCAGGGAAATCTTATCTTCAGACTCCACAGAGCTGACTATAATTTTACCCTCACAGTG
>PVIC010002300.1:10730-37399 GCA_004025085.1 Thryonomys swinderianus | reverse complement strand
GATTAGATGTATAAAAAAATAAGAAGAGAATCTTAACTTACAAAAAAGAGGCCAGTTTCTAGATAACCACAGTCTCCATAACTTTTTTTAAACTTTCAGTTTATTAATTTGGTGTGGGAATGTAATGAGGGGAAAGAATAAATACAATTCCGAAAGAAAATGAAAGAGCATGTATATAAGGGATGGGGGATTGTGGGTAGGTAGGGATGTGAATAAAAATGAGAATTAACTTATATACTGATACAAATTCCCCGATGTTGTGTGTGTATGTGAGCTGTACATAAAATGTACCAATAAAGAATTCAATTTTTTAAAAAATTTCAGTTTATTGGTACATTTTACATATACATTATGATCACATTCGACATTAAAAATCTGTACCTTGCCGGGCGTGGTGGCTCACACCTGTAATCCCAGCACTCAGGAGGCAAAAACAGGAGGATTGCTGAGTTCGCGGCTTGCCTGGGCTACATAATGAGCTCAGAGCCAGCCTGAACTACAAAGCGAGACCCTGTCTCAAAAAAAAAAAAAAGAAAAAGAAAAAGAAACATCTGTACCTGTACATGACATATCTTAATTCTTTTTGTTCCTGCCCACTGTACCACTCCCCAAACCACTATATACATAAGCTTTGTTTCCATTTTTTATTTTACTACCAAGTTTTTTCTTTCCCTTCTTTATTTGCAACTCTGTAACTTTAATGTGAGGGTCTGAGATCTTGGCCAGACGCCCTGAAGTCTGTGTTAGTGAACTCGTCAGGCAAGCAGTGCCACATGGGCTACCTTTGGTCACTGTAATGATTTTAATTTCAGAACCTCCAGAAATGAGGTTCTTAGTCATTTCCTTGAAAACAGTAGAGCTGAACAAAATACAAGGGCAATGGCATTACGGGAAGATTATGATTTATTTTTCCTATTATCCAGAGATAATGCCAGTGATAAAAACAAAAGTCAGAGCACACTGGTGAGACTGCTCCCTTCTATGGTTATTTCTTCAGCATTTCCCCCCTTAATCAAGTATAGCTTTGCTAGAGGAAGGGGGGACCCAGTGGTCTGAACCATCATTTCTAGTGATCAGACCCTCTTGGGCCAGAGAGAATTAGTCTGCATTAAGTCTTCATTCTGCCCTCCCGACCTTGAAAAATAATAACTTTTGCTTAGGCTTATGGGTGCCAAGTCTGACTTCTGCCATGATGTCCTTCAGTCTCCAAGTCATGGGTACATTCTGCAGCAGAGGGGACTGACCCCAGGCCTTGGCAGGCAAGTGCTCCACCATGGAGGAAACACCTGTAGGTCTTAGTTAATGTTTTTAAGTAGTGTCCTTGTCGGCCATCACCTTCTGCAGTTTGTACAGTAATGAGCTAAAGAGAAAGCACTGTTCTAATGCAGATGATTTAAGTTCTATAATTGCTCAGAAGTACTCCAGACATATTTTTTTCCTAGTGTCACAGAACTAGGTAGAGACATTACAGAGAATTTAGCAAAAGAAGCATGAGAGGTGAGAATCATTTGCTCTGAATTCTCTGCCACTTTCTTCACCCCAACAATTGTCTACATTAGCGTTTACATAGGTGACAGGCTCAGATATGACAGAGGAGACCTTGGTGGGGTGCCACGGCCCATAAGTGCATCCCCCGCTGGTGGGAGCCTCAGCTCAGGTTTACTGACCCAGGCAGGAGCCCCTGAATGGTGAACTCCACGGGCTGTGTGTGGCCCTGCACAGACCGCAGCATGCTGAGAAGTGTGCACTGGGCTAGTGTGAGCCAGCGCACAAACAGGGTGAGCACCACACCCGCCGGGACTATGCAGGTCGGGTTTTGAAACAATAGCCAGCATTACCAGGTCCGGCGTTTCAAGTTCGTGGAGAGATGGGTTTGGTTTTAAGTTGTTTGTTTTGCACTAGTAGAAGCAATGAGTATTGATCATACTTTTATTCTGACTTTGGTAATTCTCAAGGAGGAGCTGCCATGTCATTTTCAAGGAGATGAACTAGGTTGGCAAAAATCACTAAAAAGCATGGATAAAATACTGAGGTTATAAGTAAAAGTAAAACGTGAAAAAATGAGACTGAACAGGGAGAACATTTGCCTTTGAGGCAAAAAGGGCAGAATATTTCAAAACTGGTAAGGTGTCATGTGATACAAAGAAATAGGTACATAATTTTGGTTTGGGTATGGGGCGAAATATTGTTTATAAATTATGCAGAAAAATTTTCCTCATTGCTGGAGAAATTTGTATCAATCACTCAAGTATGTAAGATTTTTGGGAAGATGGTTTTTAAATGCTTTATTGATATAACTAATCCATATCTAGAGTCTAAATATTGGACCTCCTTCCCCCAAGTTCCAGTGAGACTGAATCGAAACATGCAGCTACAAAAGCATCTCTCTCACTTCACTCAGCTTTTTGTCCTTTTTTTTTTCTTTTTTTGAGACAGGGTCTCGCTTTGTAGTTCAGGCTGGCTCTGAGCTTACTATGTAGTCCAGGCAAGCCTCGAACTCAGCAATCCTCCTGCCTCTGCCTCCCGAGTGCTGGGATTACAGGCGCGAGCCACCACGCCCGGCTTCACTCAGCTTTTGACAGCAGCCATGCAAAGTGAAATGTGCCGGATCTGCGTAGACGGGGTAAGGCAGTCCCAGGTGGGAAGGACGTGCCGTGGCTCTCGTGAGTGCAGGGCGCCCACACCTCACATGCCCAACAGCACACCCCAGGCCTAGGTGAGACAAGCAGGAAGGGAAGAGAAAGATCATATCTTGCTAATTGACCTAATTGCACCCCCCCATAAGCACACGTGACCTGGAACGCAAAACCTCCTTTGCTTTCATCACACTGCCTCTCCCAGGGAGGAAACACACTGTGATTATAAATGGTGATTATGAATGAAGAGAGATTTTGCTCCAACTTCTTGGCATTACTTCCTTTATGAACTGTAAAGGAAGCTGATGTGCTATTCACTTCTTGAGTTTTGGGGTGATTTTTTTGAATTAAAAACTGTTTTTCAGGGCCGGAGGGTTAGCTCAGTGGTTCCGGAGCCTGCCTCGCAAGCGCAAGGTCCTGAGTTCGATCCCCAGTAACCACATACAATGCTGGGTGTGGAGACTCACGCCCACCAGCAATCAACCAGCAATCAGCACCACATACCACAGTGCTGGGCGTGGTGGCTCGTGCCTGTCATCCCAGCACTCGGGAGGCAGAGACAGGAGGATTGCTGAGTTCAAGGCTTGCCTGGGCTACATAGTGAGCTCAGGGCCAGCCTAAACGACAAAGCGAGACCCTGCCCCCCCAAAAAAAATTTGATTTTCATTCAGTCATTTAATTTTAAGAGGGCAAGCTCTGGTTTCCAAACAGAGTGCAAATCCTATCCATTGTATTTCCAAATTATGAACATTGGATCCTGTGAAAGCAGTCATGGTAATGGCCTAACCAGTGTGGATAACAAATGCTTCTGCTCTGGGAAAGGAAAAAAATGAAAAGAATTCAGAATTACAGAGCTGGGGAGTCTGGCAGCTTTTCCTTAGACAAATGATTAGTTACTGCATGTATAATTTATTAGTAATTGCTCTAATTTGCCTCCTCAGTTCCTAAGTCACCTGTTCACTGAGACCAACTGTTCTGTGCCCAAAAAACAGGCATCGTGTGGTAATTTACTGCAGTAGCCAGTCAGGACAACATCTGAGCAAGTGCAGTCGCTGCCATTGTGACTTAGAAAACTCGGGGAGGAACAACAGCCTCAAATTCCTAGACACTCAGGGACGAGTGTTACTCTCTAGAGTTAAAGTGCTGCACACACATTTCCTGTGTCGGACATACATGCACAGGATAAGTGCTTTCCTCTGGGTTGTGTTGCAGCTTGGGTTAAAGAAAACACTTCTCCTTTGAACCAGAGTAAGCACTGCCTGGTGGCAGAGTGGGAGGGCCTTCCAGGGGGCTGGAAGGCAGAGAGATTCAAATCCACAAGGGAAGGGAGAGCAAAGCTGAAGACAGAGGTAGATTGGAGGCAGAGTTGGCACAGAAACTTGTATTTTCTTTTTAAAGCAAATGATCTACTTTCCAAACATAATTGACTTCAAGTATAGCTATAGAACTGTAAATGCAAAAATGACTTATTGTGGCTCATGTGTTAGCATTCTCTCTATTCTTTTTTTTTTTTTTTTTGAGACAGGGTCTCACTTTGTAGTTCAGGCTGGCCCTGAGCTCACTATGTAGCCCAGGCAAGCCTCACACTCAGCAATCCTCCTGCCTCTGCCTCCCCAGTGCTGGGATTACAGACATGAGCCACCACACCTGGCACTGTGGTAGGTGGTATTGATTGCTGGTGGGTGTGAGTCACCACGCCCAACATCGTATGTGGTTACCAGGGATCGAACTCAGGACCTTGCGCTTGCGAGGCAGGCGCTGGAACCACTGAGCTAAATCTCTGGCCCAGCATTCTCTCTATTCTTGAAATTTCTGAATTTACCCAGAAAAACATATTTTCTGCTTATTTCTTTATTAAAGAGACAAGCTATGATCTCATTCTGCTTCATGTGACATCAACAAAACTGTCAACTCCCTTCTGCTTGCCGAGCTCTGCTTTGCTGATTCGTGAATCAGAAACATAGTTAACATTTACTTTTCATGTTTAAGCTCATGGTGTTAGAAATGGCAGAAAGTAGGAAAATGAAATTTTTTGCTAGCCTTTGAGGAAATCAGACATAGAAGTGACAGAATAAATGTAGATAGCTCTTGACACTTCTGAAAAGTCACTGTTGCCCAACTTAGCTGGCAACCATCCGGGGACTGATAAAATTCCTTTGCAGTTCATCAGAATTTAACTTTGGCTCAATCTGTCAAAGTCACAACTACATCTCTCAGGAGTACCATTGGGCTACGGATCAAATACATTATTGCAAACATAATAGATATCGCTAGCCACACTTGATGCTCCCATCCATTTTAGCAAGATCAAATAAAAAAGGAAAACAAGATCTCTAAATAATCTCATGATAATTTTGTTGAAATCAAGACACTTTTCTAAGTGATCAAATTGCATTTGGAAATAGACTATATAAACCTGTCAATGATTGGGAAATTCCCAATTTGAAAACCATACTTACAGCCTATTGGCTCCCTTGGTATACTGTTAGTGTATTCCATGCCAAGCAGGATTACATGTGTGTTAGTTTTCTCCCTTAATATTTGCTTAATGATCAGTCAGTGTTAAGGCAGGATGGACAGTCTATGTATATCTCAAGTGGTGCTACTTAGAGTGTTGTTATAGGACCAGAATCATCTAGAACCCATTGGAGATGCAAATACATAGCTTCACCTGCCTTTTCTAACAGAATGTCTGAGGATGGGGCCAGAGAATCTGAGTTTTTCAGCCAGTAAATACTATGAAAAAATGGCCAACATCACTACCCATTCAAGAAATGCAAATTAAAACAAAACTAAGATTCCATTTTACTTCAGAAAAAAATGGGTATCATCAAAAAAATCAACTAATAAATGCCAACAAGAGTATAGGAAAAAAGGAATTGTTGAGACTGTAAATTGATATAAGCACTATGGAAATCAGTATGGAAATAGATTACTAAAAATACTAAAAATAGAAATTTCACTTGACCAGATAAATCCTTCTAGGTATGTTTCCAAAAAATGTAAAGACATTACACTGCAGTGATACTCATGTTTATAATAATACTCAAGTCTTCAAAAAACCTGTATGTTCATGAACACATGAATGGATAATGTAATATAAAAACACAGCACAGTACTATTCTACCATTGAAATGATAAGCTTGAGTCATTTATAGGAAAATGAATGTACCTGGGATAAACTATAATATTAAGTGAAGTAACTCAGTTACACAAGCATCATTTCTCTTACATGAACATTCCCACTCCCAGAACAGTGAAGAGCTTCCCCTAAACATGTTTAGACTAATGTATTTTGTTGGTATTATGAGCTGATCACATATAGAATCAACTATCTGGAATATAGGAAAGATAACCAACAAATACAAAATAGACCCAAACTGACCTGATCAGTTAGTTGATGTCACAAAACTGCACCAAAACTCATACTTTTTTCCTAAACTGTGGTAGGCTGTCAAAATATACTGATTCTTAATTTCCAAAACTAATTTTGCTTTAGAAGTATCTGAGAAGTCTTAAATATTCACGTCCACAAGACCTAAATGTAAAAGCTTAAACTGTACTACACTTAGAAGAAATCAGAGGTGTAAATCTTTGTGATTTTATATTGGACAATGGTTTCTTAGATGTGTGACCTAGTGCACAAGCAGTAAAAGAAAAAATGAAATTAAAATTTTGTGCCTCAAAGAATACTATCAAGTTAGAAAGTAAAAACATACTGGTTGAGTTGGGAGAACCCATGAATTATATATATGAAGAATATATATGAAGATGTATTTGTATATCATTTCTTGGAAAGAATCTAGTATCATAACATAATAGAAACTCAACAGTTTTGTTTTTAAAGTCCAGTTAAATAGTGACAAAAGATTTGAACAGACATTTCTTTAAAGATACAGAAGCCTGATAGCACATGAGAAGATGCTCCATATCATTAATCATTAGGGAAATACAAGTGAAAAGCCCAGGGAGAGGCTACTTCATCTTCAGTAGGTCAGCTAGAGTCAAAAAGATGAACAAGTGCTGATGAGAATTTAAGGAAATGGGGACCCATATGTACCACTGGTGAAGTGTAAAGTGACCTAACTACTTTGGGAAACAGTTTGGCAGTTCCTCAAAAAGCTAAACAGTGAATTTAAGACCCAGCAATTTCACAGAAGTTAAAAGGTATATACCAGATGGAAATGAAAACATGTTCCTGAGCTGGAGTATTAGCTCAGTGGCTCCAGCACATGCCTAGCGAGCACAAGGTCCCTGGTTCAATCCCCATAACCCACACAGCAATACTGGGAGTGGTGACTCACACCCACCAGCAATCAGTACCACATCCCACAGTGCTAGGTGTGGTAGCTCACGCCTATAATCTCTGGAGGCAGAGACAGGAGGATTGCTGAATTTGAGATTTGCCTGGACTACATAGAACTCAGGGCCAGCCTAAACTACAAGGCGAGACCCTGTCTCAAAAAAAAGGAAAATAAAACGATATTCCTACCAAAACCTGTATATTAATGTTCATAGCATTATTCATAATGGCTAAAGAGTGGAAACAACCCAACTGTCCAGTTGATGGATAGAAAAACAAAATGTAATATATTCTTACAGTGGGATATTACTTTGCAATAAGAAGACATAAAGAACTGATACATGTTATAACATAGATGTTCTCTAAAACCATTATGCTGAGGAAAAGAAGCAGGACAGTAAAGGCCATGAGGGCGTTTATAAGAAATGTCCAAAATAGACAGAGTCATAGAGACAGAAAGTTGAATAAGAGCCGCCAGGGTCTAGTGGAGTCAAATAATGACTGACTGCTAGCCAGAAGGAAGTCTCCTTCGTGGGATTGGTAATGCTTTGGCACTTAAAATAGTGCTGATTGCACAACATTGTGAAATTATACCCTTCAAGAGTAAATCTTATGAAATGTGAATTATATCATTTTTCGAAAAATGCAGCATTAGATCTGCCTTTTGGAGTCATAATTTCCCAACTCAGTTATGATTTTTAAAAAGTCAGGACAGATGAAAAAGATTAACAGTAGTGGTTCATTATACTAATTTCTCTATTTTTGTATATGTCTAAGCGTATCCAAACATATTTTTGTAATTTAAAAGTGATGTAAGATCCATCTCAAGTTTGATATGAGAATCACCAAGGATTGGGCCTGGGCATCTGTCATTTTGACAAACTTCCGGTTGATTCTTTTGAAATCAATCAATTGCTAGTTTAGAAATCAGACGTTGTAGGCCACTGCCCTATATTTAATTCTGTTAACTTGACTATCTAGCAGGTCAGAGGAAAGCAGATGAGCTCCAACAGGAAGACAAAAATAGGCAAGAGTAGGAAAGAGGCTGCTGACAACTCAAGAACAAAACGAAACAAAATAGAAAAAGGAGTGAGAGACAATACAAGAGCTTTAAAAGTTCAGAATTCTGAGCCCATTTATCTTAGAAGCAAACAACCCTCTGTGCCATCACAGATTTCAGAATCATCACTATTTACTGATGACAGTGAGGCAGTCAGAGAGGATTAAATTATGGTCAGTGAGTGACTGTTACTTAAGGCATGTGGAGGTTGAAAACTATTTTACAGACTATCTAGGGAACCTGGGGTTAAGATAGTTTAAATATCCTTAATAAATCCTATTTTAAACCCTTCTAATTTTTCATTTGACTTTATAGTAAACCTACTTTGCAACTTAAGTAAAAAATAACAGAATATAGGGCTGGAGATTTAACTCAGTGGTTTCTGTGCCTGCCTAGCAAGTGCAGGGTGCCTGGTTCAATCTCTGGTGAGGTAACCACATACAACAATACTGGGTGTGGTGGCTCATGCCTGTAATCCCAGCACTCCAGAGGAGGCAGGAGGATTGCTGAGTTCGAGGCTTGCCTGGGCCCCATAATGAGCTCAGGACCAGCTTGAACTACAAAAAAACACCACATATATATATATATATATATATATATATATATATATATATATATATATATATATATATATATATACACACACACACACACACACACATATATGTATACATATTTTAAATAACAGTATAAACTTACTTTGTAAAATAAGCACTGGATGCAGGAAACAATTTGAAAAAGAAAAGCAAGGATGGAAGAGTTTTTGTTTTTAATGCACACTTTCTTCTAAGCTACAACCTTTTTATAGTCAACTTTATTGGGGAATAATTTACCTGTAATAAAATGTTTTAGGCTAATCAGTTTATGCTTCTGACAAATATGTTAACTTAGGTAATCTCACTCCAATCAATAGCTGTTCACCTCCCCAGACTTCTGTGCTCCTTTGCAGTTAGATCCCCACCAACACCCATTTTTCCCCAAGAAACCACTGACATGACTTCCGTAGTCATTGATTAATTTTGCCTCAAGAATTTTATATAAGCAGACTGTATGTCCTTGTATCCAGCTTCATTTCAGCATGTCTGGCTACATTCATGTTGCATGTTATTAGTACCTTATTCCATTTGACCACAGAGTAGGAGTTACTGCGTGAATAGATCACAAATTATTTATCCACTTACCTGTTGCTTCTGTTTGAATAAAAATGTGTACATAAGTCTTTTATGGATGTATGTTTTCATCTTTCTTGAATGACTACCCAGTGCTAGATCATATGTTAAATAAATGTTTAACTTTGTAAGAAAATGCCAAACTTTTTTCCTCAGTAGTTACAATATTTCCACCAGCCATGTATGGGAGTACCAGTTAGAAGTGCATAACCTTGACTCACAAATTAGCAGGAAAAAAATTTTGTCTCTTAAAAGTTTTTTTCTTTTACTCATGGACTGTTTTGTTTACCGCATCAAGAGGTTTGTCTTGTATTTATGTAAACCTTCCTCCATATGTTTTGAAGTATTTTAAAGCTTCAAACATTAATATTATGCTATTAGTAACTCAACTAAAATATTGAGCACAAAATATTTTTCCCAGCACTGATTGTGAAACACTGTTTCTACTAAGTAGGAGACAGATACAAGTGAATCCTAGACCATTCATCATCTTGGAGTGTCTGTGTCACTCTTGTGATGCCGCCTTTGTGGAATTCAGCATCCTGTTGATGAAAGAGGGATAGTATTATAGCAATGAAGAGGTTGTCAGACCAATGGGAGAATCTCGGCTCCTTTCCATAGGCCCATTCTGTAATTTACAGAGCTTTAGTTTCTTTGTCTATCATCTGGAGAGTGAGGGCTCATAAGTATCCATGTCTCATATGATTGTTAAGAAGACAATGACCTCATTTATGTAAAAACCTTTGGCAATGTCCCTGATCATATTTATTGCTCAACACGTAGGAGCTTTAAAGGAAACATGTTGCAATATGATTAAGCAAGGTCGCCATAAGGAACACAGAGATGTGTTCCATGATGTAAATTCTCCCGCCTGTTTGCTTTGACCTAGCATATGTTCTCTTCCCCTTGGGAGTCAGCCAGCTGTCATTCCATTAGCTTCTAAAAAGCTTGATCTTCCCCCAAGTTATTCCTCTCTACCCTCCACTCCTGTAGGGCTGGCTTGTCTGGAAAGGGGTGTGATCTTTCCATCCACTATATCCTACTTCCTGAAAGACCTTCACCTCGACTTGGCCTTGCCGAGGTCCTCTCTGCCTCAGCTGTGTCAGCTAACCTCATACCGAAGCATCCTGCTTTTTAGAAGTTGGCCTTAACCCTCACACTCTGGAAACTCAGAAGTTATGGGCTGAGCAATACAAATGCATCTGTTATGTGGATCCTAGGCTCAGCTATGGAATCTCTTTTATTTATTTTCTCTCAGAAAATAACTGTTGCAGGACAATAGGAGAGAAATTCACTGGACTCACATCTTGAAGTTCCAGAAAGTTACTGAAAGTTAGTTTTCCAAGGACATGTATCATAAGAAGGGGAAATTGCCCAGACTTCAGTTTTCCACTTAAAGACCATTTTATAAGTGCTTCCCTGAATTTAAGGTCTTTATAGAATAGCCAGTTTTGCTTTTCCCAAACTGCTGAATCTGTAGAAATTAAAGTCTAAATATGTTACTTAAGTCCAACCTGGGAAACCCAGGCTGAAGTATCCTTATGACATCAAATTTCACCCGAACACTCCATTGAAGCAGCTCTTATTACCCTCACCTTTGTGTATGTTACACTTGTGATTCAAGGAGTGAGTTCCACCTTTGGGCAAAGGATGGATAAAGCATTAAAAAGGGGAAGAAGTGAACGTTTGGCTTGGTTTGGTTTTTAATTTTCTTTTTAAAGGTAACTCCCCACCCCGCTCTTAACAGCAGTAATTTTCTAAGGAGTCTTTTCCCTTGAGAATGTTGACAAGTCTTTCAAGACAGGTCAAATCTATTCTGGCTTATGTGAATATTATCATTAATATTATCTGAGTTTATCCTAAAAAATAGCAAATATAACATATATTTGGTTTATCTTTTGTAGAAGAATTGTGTTAGTGTAGGGTCCCTTGTTGAAAAAGTTTATTTCCAAAATTCAGCTATTTCTTCTCTAATTCCTCAAAAATATTTTTTAATTATTCATAAAAAGTTTCCCTTCCTTATGATAGATAACTGTAAGACCATTAGTTTTTTACTCACTTGTTTATAAGCAAGATAAAGCCAGTTAGAAAACAATAGAAGCCTACTGAGTGGCTACTGTGTACCATGCATTGGGCAGCACGTTATCTGGATAATGCTCATAACATGATATAAACAGTAATGTATACCATTATTATCTTAATTTCATATATAAGGAAATAAGTTTAAGATAATATCAGCTTTCTTAGAATTAGGTGGGCAGCTGAAACATCTTTTGTCGCTAAAAAATTTTAAAATGAGACCATTTTCAAATATATTATTTTTATTCATGTTGCTATTACTCAAAGCTAATAATACATATGTCTGTATATAGATAAACTGTATATGGATTTATTGTTGGATAATGTTAAACTAGATGGTAACTACCATAATACATCTAATACCTTCATTTTCCAAATGGTGAAATCAAGAACCATAGCAGTGAAATGGGGACACAGCCAGTTGACTGAATTTCAGACTCATCATATATGTATCTATGTATGTATATATGTATGTGTATATTATATATATATATATATATATATATATATATATATATATATATATATATATATATATATATATAATGTACCAGCTGTGAACACAAGTTCACTCGGTATTTGGCAGTTTTTCCAAAACCCTCTTCCTTGAGTTGTCACACTGAAAACTTACTGTGTTGATTTCACAGACGTACACCTGCTTCCTCACTCGATGTCGCCTCCCTGACTTTGTGACAAGTAAATACACAGCGTATTCATATTAAGTTTCACACATGCCTGTTGGCTTATATTGTGACTGAGCAACCCCGACAGCTTCAGTGCTGTCACTCAGGGTGTCACAGAGGTTGTGAAACGATGAGTGATATTCTTCTTTGTGTTTATATTTAGCAGTGGTGGTTAATGGTGTGCTTATAGGATGTAAGCAGGCTCCACCCAGAACAGCACAGAAGACTCAGTGGTTGCCTGAGGAAAGGTTACCCAATTCTATTGCACTCTGAAATGGAAGTATCCAGTTTAGACAACTTTATTACGAGTATAAATTTGGCTTCCTACCATTACTACTTCAAGCCAAATTATACATGTTTGATGAGGCATAATTTGTTATTAGACCCAGAGAATACCAGGATGGACTACATCATGTTAGAATTATAATTTGAATTTTAATTAAATTTCATTTATTCTCAAATGCTAGCTAATAAAATAAATGCAATGCTGTAGTTATGCAAGTGAGTAGAGGACAACACAGAACCAGAAAAAGAACAAATCATATTGCTTATCACTTTATAATATAACTGTCGACATTTTTCTGACCTATCCATGAACTCTCTTTCATGATCTTTATGTTTGGTAGCTTCTGAAAGACAGATGTCTGGCTCTGAGTTTTGGCGTCTCTGGATTCAACACATACTGAATTTTGCCCTTTGATGATTCTCTAAAATTGTGTTTTGATGACATCCATGTAAACCCTACATATAGATCAGTGCTCCTCTTTTCTGACAGTATGCTGCAGCCTTACCAATACAATGTCCTTAGCGTAGTGGGGAAGAAATTCAGTGTGAACAACGTTGGTCTGTTTGGTTCTGCTTGTATTTCTTTCTCCCTCTAGCATATCCAGTTTTCAGATGTTTGAAATAAATATCACAGGAGACGTCACTGCACATGTGAACTCACAGATGGAATTGCTAATTTGTCATCTTTGTATTTTTATTAACCACACCATCAGTTATATGACAGTAATACAAAAATAGAGACATTGAGTTACCTGAATAATGAATCATTTCTCCTTCATCTTAGCCACTGTTAATTCATGCTGTTGAGTATTTAGCTTATAACCAGAGTTATTATTTGGTCACTTGTATAAGTCATAACTCTGTATTTGAGTTATGAACAACTAGAGTTTCGTAAGGGTTAAGGAACCAGATAGAATAAGCCAGGGGAAACAAGGTGATATAATTTGAATATTAAGACTTCAGTGTTTACCACCCGACTAGATCTCTCTTTTTTCATGCATGAGAAATAGTAAAATATCACTGTTATAAATGGCTTGGGGGCCTGGTAATATATTGTTTTTCTAGAGTACTTAAGTCATCAAAATAGTAGCAAGAGGTCAGTGACTAGTGTTGCTTTAGAGCTGGAGGCAGATTAGGAAAATATTTTAGATTTATTTTTCAAAACATTTCCATGGGGGAAAATATTAATAAACATTAAATAAAAATTTAAAAGAAAAGTTTTAGAGTTTGCATAAAATAAGCAGAAATAGGATTTATGCTCTGCCTTTGGAAGAGTATTAAATATCACTTCAACTTGCAAATTTGAAAACTGTCATATTATTTTCCCATTGTGACAATTTTGAATTTTCTTCACTTGAAACATTGTTCCAGGGGACATTGTGACTATTAACGTAATCTTTACCCATGGCTTATACAGCTTGGACTAAAATCTCTAGAATGAAATTAATTACGTGTCAGTGGAGAGAATGGTGGAGACTAAACAATTTTATGAACAATTTCTAAGTGAATAGTATGACTTATGCCAACTTTTAGTTTAAAGAAATTTTCTACTTAAGATATAAAATTTTTGAGAACTACTTGGAAACTGTAACAATTAATTTTCTTGCTAGATTTACTCTAAGAAGAGCTAAAGTGAGGCGGTACCAAACATCTCTTGGGTCCGCTCATCCTTTAGCAAGGAATATCACCATGGCTAGACTTCATAGCACACCAAAACTCTTGCTCAGGCCTATCCTACTTGAGTTTATGTGTCCATTTGTTCTTGCCATTTTCTCAGAGAGAGACTAATTACAACATAACTGAGTACCCTCTGTGGAACTATAACTAAGCAATAACCTAGGAGACAAAGGTGCATTGGTAATTAGTTTAAGGAGGCAGTGCTGTTTGGAGTACCAAACAAAGCAACTTATTAGTTACTGAGTTGTTTTCCATGGAGACACAGTAATCGCAGCTTGAAGAATGCACAAGAGGAGGATAGGGAGCTTTTCAGTGGTGGCCTGACTGATGGAATAGGCTCACCTCACAATCCACTGTACTTCCCCACAGGAAGAGGGTCATGGTAGATGAGGAACGCACAAGCCAAGGTTTCAGATAAATTGAAAGCTGGAGAACAGAGTCTGAGACAGCAGCACACACTCGGGATTTAGAAACAGTAGCACTTAAGGAACATGCAGCAGCTGTGAGTGGGGGGCTGTGGGGGGAGGGAAGACTTGTCTTACACAGAAAAAAAGTTACCCATTCCTCCCAGAGAAAACAGGAGTGCTGTGCCTGTGGGATGTTTGGCACACTGCCTACGCAAGCTGAGAGACTTTTAGGGAAGAGAGGACAGCAGAGGTGGGGAGACCTGAGACTGCAACAAGTATATGATCAGGAAGTGAAGTTCTGAGGAAAGCAAGCAGTGGAAGTGCCCGGATGAGAGGGCTTCTGGTCTGCACCGGGCAAAAGGTTTGGGGCGGCCTAGGAAGGCCCTCTGCCCTAAGCAGAGAATGCTGAACACCATGAGCTATGGGCAGAGCAGGTCCCAGTGAGGGGGAGGCACAGCCCTGAATACCAGGAGGGAGAAGTGGGATTCAGCAAAGGCAAACTAGAGCACTCTACTGTTGTTTCCCCAAACACTGGAAAGACCCGAGATGGCTGAGGTTCTCCTCATTTCCTGACATGCAGCAAAGGGGGCTCAGTGCTCTGCCTGGGTACTAAACCAAGTTCCTCAAGTGGGACACAGAGTAGAGCTCTTGAAACAGACAGAAGACTGTGGCTGAGGGATATAAAGCAGCACCTGGATCAGAGGGCTTCTGGCAGTGCACTGAGCAAGAAAAGCCTATGAAGGGAAGACACAGAACAAGGCGGGACTGGCCCAGCAGAACAAGGAACAAGTGTGAGGTCCCTCACAGAAGTTGACAGAGAACTGCATGTTTGGCAAACTACCATCTCTACTTCTCCTTGAACTGACTAAAGCAACTGGATTTTGGGACGGTGATGGAAGCTATGGCCATACTAGGACCCCAGCCTGCAGCCAGGAGGCAGAGAGACCAGGAGTCCTCGCTGCTTCTGTGCAGGCAGTTGGGCAATCTACAGAGGGCAATGGTGTGGCTTCTTACAGTGAGATTGTGACTACAGTGTAAGGGCAGCTGTGTGGACCCTGAGTCAATGCTATAGCATCTCTGTGAAGTATTTTTGCTTCCTTTTTTGTTTCTTCATGGTTTTCTTTTGTCTGGTTCTTGCTATTTTATTGGTATTGTTTTTTTTTTTATTTTACTTTAGGGTTTCTTCCTTTGTCTTGTACTCTTTGGGGATCTACTCTTTTTGTTGTTGGCTGTTTTACTTTCTTTCCTCCCCATTCTTTCTTTTCCCTCATTTTCCTTGCCTCCTTGTCTTTCCTCCTCTTTACCTCTTATACAACAACCATATAACAAGTGCCTATATATGTGTAAAAGCAATTTAGAATTAATTAGTGCTTTAACTTAATACCATTAGAGATCATATCAGGGCAGCCTTTAACAGGATCATGCTTAGAATATCCAAACAAAACTAATTGCAAGCCTATTAACAGACTTCAACAAACTTGTGATTTCTCTCAATCTGAAACTACAGTTCTATCCCTATCCATTCTTTCTCTAGCCTCCACAAATATTCTCTCAAATTTCTTTAATCTAGCTGTTAAAAAAAATTCCATCTGAGTCTGACCTCCTGTTTTTCACCTGTTGATATTTTTCTTGCCTCCCTCTCTCTTTATCAACTTCCTTCTCTTTTTTTCACATTCCTGTTTTCTTCCATCCCCAACATCCTAGGAAGGAAAATTGATCCAGTAGCTACTAGATGGTGCAAAGAAGACTACTCTAAGTTTAATTGGAGTGAAAGAAAAATCAGATGCAGACTATATGTAGTAAAAATTGGCTTATAGAAATCACAGCAGAAAAGTTTCCGAAGTACAGGAAAAGAACTCAACATAAAAGTAAATAAGACATACAGAACCCAAATAATTATGATGAGAGAAGGAACTCCCCACAACACATCATAATCAAATCCCAGAAGCACAACGCAAGGTCAGACAAAAGCAACAAATCACTTACAAAGATTAACCCATTAGGATTACAGCAGACTTCTCAAGTATACTTTAAAGGTCAGAGAGTTCAAGTGAAGTGTTTCAAGTCCTAAAAGAAAACAACTTTCTACTTAGACTAATATATCCTGCAAAACTATCTTTCAAAATTAATGGACAAATGCCATTCCATGATAAAGTACATTTTAAGAAACTCAAGACCACCAAACTATCAATCCAAAACAAAACAAAAAACTCCAAGGATATCCTAGACAGAGGTAATGAATCCAAAAATGCCAGAAAGTCTCATGGAATGAATTCCTGCTTTGTTTAAGTAGGAATACTTAAATAAAAGGAAAAAGTAAAGGAATCCTCAACAGAAAAATAACTCTCTAGGTAAATGGCTTCAAATCTCTCAATTAAAAAAACAGATTAATAGACTGGATCCAAAAGTAAAACTCAGTTATTTACTGCAGTTAGAGACATCAAATCAAAGAAGAAATTCAAAGTATAAAAATCAAAGGATGAAGAAAATTACTCCATGTATCAGAACCCTGAAAGCAAGTAGGAGTAACAATTATTCTTAGATAAAGTGACCTTCAAGCTGAAACTGATTGGAGTAGTCAGTGAAGGTCCCTACATATTAATTACAGGAACAATGAACAGGATAAGACATCAATTATAAATATATATGTACCAAATACCAGTGCAAACACTTTCATAAAACAGTGTTGGATTTAAAAGATCAAATATATAAAATAGTACTTTACATTCACAAAGAAACCTAGAAAAAAATTAACAAAGAAATATCAAAGCTGAACCCCACTATTGAGCAAATGGATTTAACAGATATCTACACAGTGTTCTACCCTACCACAACAAAATATGCACTATTCTCTGCAGTACATGAACTTTTCTCCAAAACAGACCATATACTGGCCCATAGAGCTTGCTTAAATGAATACAAAAGAATCAAAATAATCCTATCCATATTATCAAATCATTGTTTGGTAAAACTAGAAATCAATGGCAAAAAAAACCACAGAAATCTTGCAAACTCCTGGATATTAAATAATCAATGAGTCACAACAGAAATTAAGGAAGAAATTAGCTCATAGAATCAAATGATGTGTCCTATAGGTTCTGATATGTTAACAACAAAAACAATCCAAAGAAGGACATTTATTGTTACAAATGCTCACATTAGAGAAACAGAGTGAACCCAAATAACCTACCGATGCTCCTTAACATTACAGAAAAACAAAAGCAGTCTAAATTGAGAAACTGAAGTTATAAATGTGTTCTAGAATGTATGATTGATATTGTGAAATAGTAAATATTCAAAGGGTAATAGGGTTTAGGGGTAAATAAGAAATTGATAAACGAAATGAAACAATGCTTGTGTATATAGGGGCGGGGGGAGGTAGGCTTGGTAGCAGAGGGGGAAAATAAGAATTAAGTTATGTCATATACTGGTACAAATTCTCAGTATGGAGTGTAATTATGATATGTATATATAATGTACCAATAAAATGTACCAATAAAAAAGAAATCCAAACCTAGTAAAAAGAAAGAACTCATAAAAGTCAGAGTGAAAATTAATGAAATTGAGACAAAACATTAAAGAATCAGTGCATCAAAGAGCTGGCTCTTTAAAAGAATAAACAAAATACACAAACCCTTAACTAATTTTGGAAAAAAGATCTATAGCAAAGTAATTAGAAATGAAAATGGCAAAATCAAATGGACACTATGGAAATCCACATTATTAGGAAATACAGCAGTATGAAAATTTGTATCTAAAAATGGGAAACTTAGAAGAAATGGACAAATTCCTAGAAACATATGAACTCCTGAATCTTAACCAAGAAGATATAAAAACACTGAGGAATCCAATAATAGGCAATAAAATTGAAATAGTAATAAAACTCCTGGTAAGAGATGTCTGGGACTAGATGGCTTCAATGCTGAATTCTACAAGAACTTTAGGGAAGATCTAGCACCACCAATTTTCAAATTCTTCATTGAAATTAAAATGGAAGTAAAAGGGCCAAACTCATTCATGCAAGCTAGAATTACACTGTTTACACAGCCAGACAAGGGCCCAGCTGAAAAAGAAAACTACAGCCAGGCTCTTTAATGAGCATAGATGCAAAAATCTTCAGCAAGTTACTGGCAAACTGAATGCAACAAATGAAAAGGACCATACATTTTGACCAATTATCCCAGGGATGCAAGGATGGTTCAACATATGCAAATCAGTACATGTAATGCACCACATAAACAGAAGCAAGGACAAGAAACACATGTTCAAATCAATAGATGCAGAAAAAAAGCCTTTGCCAAAATCCTGCATCTGTTCATGATTTTTAAAACCCTTTTAAAAATACATGGGCTGACCTTATCTCAGTCTGATAAATACCATTTACGACAAACCCAATGCCATAGTCAAATTAAATAGAAAAAAAACTGAAATTTTTTCCTCGAAAATCAGTAACAAAATAAGGATATCCACTATCCCCATTCCTGTTCAATACAGTACTTGAAACATTAGAGCAATCAGATGAGAGAAATAAGAGGGATATATATATACAGGGAAAGAAGACAAACTATCCTTATTTAAATAACACAGTACTTCCCTCTGAAAATCCAAAATTTTTTTACCAAATGACCCTGAGAACTAATAATGAAATTTAGTACTGCAGCAGGATACACCAACACACACAAATCAATTGCATTCCTGTATGCCAATAATAAACTCACCAAGAAAGAAATTAGATTAACAGTACCACCTGTAATAACTTTAGGAGAAATCAAGTACTTTGGAATTGACCTAACCAAAGAAATGAAAAAGCTTTTATAACAAAAAAGTATAGTTTGCTGAAGAAGGACATAGAGGAGGATATCAGAAAATGAAGAGATCCTTGTTCCTGAGTAGGCAGAATCAGTATTATGAAAATGATCATGCTGTTAAAAATGATACACAGATTCAGTGCAGTCCCAATCAAAGTACCATGAGCGTTCCTCACAGATACAGCAAAAACAATCATAAAATTTGTACAAATCTAGAAGAGACCCAGAATAGCAAAAGCAATCCTGGCCAACAAAAATAAAGCAGGAGGTATCTCATCTTATCTTATTTCAAGCTATATTACAAAGCTACAATGATCAAAGCAGCACAGTACTGACATAAACACAGGCATGTGGATCACTGAAACAAAATAGAGGGTGCACAAACAAGCTCAAGGATGAAAAGTCAACTGATCCTTGACAAAATGTCAAAAGCCTGTGCTGGGGAAAAAATAGTCTTTTAAACAGACGGTGCAAAATGTACTGGTCACACACATGGAGAAGATTGAATCTATTATCTCCCACGATGCACTAAAATAAAATCAAAAGGCAATATGAAGCTGAAACACTTAATCTGCTAGAAGATAAAATAGGTGAAATCTTGAAAACATAGGCCCAGCTAAGGACTTTCTAAAGAGAACACCAAATGCACAGGAAATGACATCAACAAATGGGATTATATCAAATCAAAAAGTTTCTGCACAGCAAAGAAAACAACAGAGTAAAGAAATAACCTACAAAATGGTAAGAAAGTTTTGCCAGCTGTTCCTCCGTTAGAAAAGAGGATCAGGCCGGGTGTGGTGGCTCACACCTGTAATTCCAGCACTCGGGAGGCAGAGACAGGAGGATTGCTGAGTTCGAGGCTTGCCTGGACTACATAGTGAGCTCAGAGCCAGCCTGAACTACAAAGCGAGACCCTGTCTCAAAAAGGAAAAAAAAAAGAAAAGAGGATCAGTATCCAGGGTGTATTATGTAATGTGATATTTATGGGGTACCAAGAAATGTTTTAAAGCATACATGTGTTGTGTTGTACTACAACTAGAATAAACCCATTTTCTCAAAATCAGATTTCCTGGGTGAGGGATTTAGCTCAGTGGTTCCAGCGCCTGCATTGCTAGCACAAGGTCCCAAGTTTGATCCCAGTACCACATATCACAGTCCTGACTCACGCCCACCAGCAATCAGTATCACATACCACAATGCCTGATGTGATGACTAATGCCTATAATCCCAACGCTCAGGGGGAGGCAGAGGCAGGAGGATTGCTGAGTTCTGGGCCAGCCTGGGCTACAAAATGAGACCCTGTCTCAAAAACAAACGAACAAAACAGATTTCCTTAGTTTTTATCTAATATACTTTTTTGGTGCCAGGATCTCATCCAGGATCTTATAGTACATTTTCTCCTCAGACTTCTCTTGGTTATGATACTTTCTCATTCTTTTGTAAAGTACTGGACATGTATTTTATACAAATCCAAGACTTAGTTTTCTTTTCTTTTTTTTTCTTTTCTTTTCTTTTCTTTTCTTTTCTTTTCTTTTCTTTTCTTTTCTTTTTCATGAGGAGGGTTATGAATTTTAGAAAGGAAAAACCATAGGGGTAAAATGCAGTATTCATTATGTTATATCAAGAGAAGATGCTATCAGCTTGACTTATGGTTGACACTCACCTTGATCACTTGGCTGAGGTGGTGTCAGGTTTCTCCTGCTAAAGTTACTGTTCTTCCCACTTCTGATAATGCAGTTTGGAAAAAATTTACTGTGTCCAGCCCACACTTAATGACTGAGGAGTTATTATGCTCCATCTTCTTGAGGTCAGAGTTCCTACTTGAATTATTTAGCTTTCTTCAATATGAAAGATTCCCCTTATTTATTTAGCTAAGCACTTGTTTAGTATAGACTAATAGGTATTTATTTAAACTTTGGCTAAGTTTAATGCTACTTTATTTTGCAATTGAATGTTCTACTCTTGGCTATAGTGGGCTCATTTACTTGGACCCTGTGACCCTTTGTGATCCTGTGATCTTCCATCATTAAGGAATTGGGTTTTTTGTTTTGTTTTGCTTTAATGATCATTTGTCTTAAAATATTTGTGTCGTGTACCAAAAATCAGTCAAATGGTAATCTCCTTCCTTTGTTGTGAATCAATTTCTATTTAAGTGAACAAATGGCATTTTAAAAACATGAATCACTTGAGCTGAGGATTTGGCTCAGTGGTTTCAGCGTCTGCCTGGCAAGCTCAGGGTCCTGAGTTTAATCCCCAGTAACCACATACCACTGATTGCTCATGCCCACCAGCAATCAGTACCACACACCACAATGCCGGGCATGGTGGCTCACACCTGTAATCCCAGTATTCAGGAGGCAGAGGCAGGAGGATTTCTGTGAGTTTGAGGCTGGCCTGGGTTACTTAGTGAGCTCAAATCAGCCTGAACCACAAAGTGAGATACTGTCTCAAAAAAAAAAAAAAAGCCACATTATTAACTAAATATTATTTAGCACTCTTGCTCTTTCTTGTTCTATATACTACCTGATTCTAGTAACCTTTTTGGAGCCAAAGATCAATTATTTAAAGATAGTGAATAACAGCTTCAATCAGAAATAACTAAAAATATAGAGTTGAATATGAATAATTAGATCATGAAAAATAAAAATACAGTGAGCAGTTAAAAATAAAAAATATTGAACTCAGAGCCAGGGATTTAACTCAGTGATTCCAGCACCTGCCTCATAAGCACAAGGTCATGAGTTCAATCCCTAGTTCTGCAAAAAAAAAAAAAAAAATCTACTTTTTAAAAAAACCTCTCACCATTCAACAAAATTAAGTAAGTTAGACTGTGTTAAGCTCACTTTTTAGTATAATCAAGAACATCTTAGCCAGAGAAACAATTTAGAGCACAATGAATAATGAAGTAGAGGACCCCATAGAAAACTCAGGAACACTCCCAGATATATATAGAGGAACATGTCATAGGCTAGACAAAGCATTTGAAATAAGTGGGAAAGGGACTGATTTTTTAATGGTTTAGCTTTTATTATGAAAAGGTGGTAGGTTAATATCTTATCCCATATAGATGTGTACATTTTAGATGTATTAATGACCTGAGACATGAAAAATAAAACTTTAAAATTATTAGAAGAGAATACAGGGGAGTATCTTTATGACTCTAGGGATGAGATTATTTCTCAGTCAGTACACAAAATGGATAGTTCATAAAGGAAGAGATTATATTAAGAAATAAAACTCTCATGCAAAAGTTTCCAAATAAAAAGATAAACCTTAGACTAGAAAAATATATTTTCAATTCATAAAATGGAAAACGTGTTGGTTTCCAGATGACATAAATGGAGAATCCTTACAAATCAGAATGAAAAAGAAATAACTGGCTACAAAATTGGGTTGCAAAGGGTACCTCCAGGCAGTACACGGAATGGAGGTTTAACAGAGCAATAAATATAAGAAAACATGCTGAACTTTGCTAACAATTAGGAGAAATGCTTACTAAAACAGAAAAAGTACCCTCCTCATCCATGATGATGACACCAATCAAGAAGTGTGGCTATCCAAATGCCGGGCAAAATTAATGGAACTGGATTTTCTCAGCTTGCTCTGTATATGGTTTGATGCGGCACTTGGAGAGCAAGTCCATGATCCCCAGTGAGACGGGGAGTGTGGGTATGGCTGAGCTGTTTTCCTCTAGAAATACCCCCGGAGGAGCATTGGCCGCAGAGGCCTTATACGGAGATGTTTGCTGTAGCATTTTCTGTCCTGGCAACACCTAATGTTTCTTATTGGAGGAAAAGTAAAATGGATCAGGTATGTTCATGTTTTTGGCCTCCTTCACTGCTGTGTCCCTGCCATCAGAACAGTTCCTGGAACACTGTTGATGCACGTTAGTATTTGCTGAATGAATGAATAAGGTGGAACATATGCTGCCGTCAAAAATTAGTAAACTAGGGCTGGGTGTGATGGCTTACACCTGTAATACTTCAGAGGCAGAGGCAGGAGGATTGCTGGGTCAGAGGCTGACCTGGGCTACACAGTGAACTCAGGGCCAGCCTGAACTACAAAGTGAGACCCTGTCTAAAAAAAAAAAAAAAAAAAAAAATTAGTAAACTAGGGCCAGAGATTTTTTAGCTCAGTGGTTCTGGGTCCTGCCTAGCAAGCACAAGGTCCCTGGTTCAACCCCAGGTAACCATATACCACAATGCCTGGTAAGGGACTCATGCCCACCAGCAGTCAGTACCACATATCACAGTACCAGGTGTGGTGACTCATGCCCAGCAGCAATCAGTACCACACACCACAGTGCTGGGCATGGTAGCTCACACCTGTCATCCCAGCACTCAGGAGGCAAAGGCAGGAGGATCACTGTTAGTTTGAGGCTTGCCCGGGCTACATAGCGAGCTCATGGCCAGCCTGAACTATAAAGTGAGACCCTGTCTCAAAAAAAAAAAGAAGTAAATTAGATTTGTATATATTATAGATAGATTTCAAAGACAGGAGATGATAAAGTGGTTTTGGACTCTGTTTGTTATAGTACAATTTAAACAGAAAATACAATGCTGTCTTGTTCATAGCTACTAATACATGTAGTAAAAATAATAAAACATGGATGGAAAAAACACAAAATTTGTAACAGTGGTTGCATCTGGAAAAGAAGGGGAAAGTGCTAAGAAACAGAGAAAAGAAGACAAAGGTTAGGACCTAAAAACTGAGAGACTTGAGTTTATATCTATGCTGTTATTTCTTCAAGAATAAGAAAGTTCACCTGGAGCATAATTGTCAAGATGTAAAAACTTTTTAAACATCCTCAATTTTAAATGCATGGGTCCTTACTTTCTCTATTTACTATACTTTTTAAATAAAAAGATATTTTGACTTGCAAAGTAAGAGGGTGCTATATAAATATGCTATAAAAACAGCAATTGAAAATATGATGGATGAACTTAATTACTGTGTTTAAAGTCAAGTAAGTCTCCCAGACCACAGAACAAAAGGATTAAATGATAGAATACACAGGGAAAACTTAATAGGCCTAAGGTCTCAATCCCAGAAGTCCAACATCTGGATAGTAAAAGTTTCAGAAAGTGTGCCGGGCGTGGTGGCTCACGCCTGTAATCCCAGCACCCGGGAGGCGGAGACAGGAGGATTGCTGAGTTCGAGGCTTGCCTGGGCTACATAGTGAGCTCAGGGCCAGCCTGAACTACAAAGCGAGACCCTGTCTCAAAAAAAAAAAAAAAAAAGTTTCAGAAAGTGAGAAGACACGGAGGAAGAACAAGCAATTACAGAGATAATAGACTACCTCCCTGAACTGAGAAGGCCTTCAGATTACAAGGACGAATTCTCCAGGAGTTTTTAACCCAAAAGATGAAGAGAAAATACTAGTGCTATTCAGAGAGGGAGACAGTTAAGAAATAAGTCAGATACAGAAGATGTGGGTTTTTTTTTATAAAATGGAGTATTACTCCACCATAAAGAATGACAAGTTTGAGTCATTTATGTGCAAATGGACACACCTGGAGGACACACTAATAAGTGAAATAAATAGGTCACAGATATATAAATACCATATCTTTTCTCTGGTATGAGAACCTATAGATGTAAATGAATTCTAGAATGTATGATAGATTTTGTGAAATAGGAAATATTCAAAGGGAATTTGGTAGGGGAAAGTAATAAGGAAAAAGAATAAATATGATTTGAAAAGAAAAGGCACATGTATATAGGGGGTAGGAGGTTGTGGGGTGGGTGGGGATATGGGTAAAAATGAGAATTAACTCATGTCATATACTGATACAAATTTCTCAATGATGAGTGTGATTGTGAGCTGTATATAAAATGTACCAATAAAGAATTCAATTTAAAAAAATAAGTTAAACTAATATTTTACTTTTATAGTTGACACCAATATGACATGAAAAGAATCGTTTCAAAGTCCTCAGAGAAAATGAATTTGAACCTAGAATTTATGTACTATTAGTCTCTTAATATGAAGGCAGAATAAAGCTTTTTGGAAATCTTTGGAATAGTGATTTCTGTGGAGGAGAAAGTGCTTATGAACATTCTGCAGCAAAAGAAGCAGGGAACCTAAATGAGAAACATTTGCAAAAATATTGATCCTAATCTCAAAGAGTACAATGAAGAAATGCTAGGCTAGTGGCAGGTTTAGAAAACAGTATGTCTGAATTACAACATGAAGTCAGAGAGCAACAGTAATCATGTTTTTGAGAACATAGATTTTCTGTAATGACTGAATAGCTGTATGATCTTAGCTTTAAGGTGAAATAGTATGCCACTTTTGTCAATTGAGGGAGAAAAGGCAACTAGATCTGTCAGGGAAAACAAAAGCCTCCATGGGAAATACAGAGTCCAGGTATGAAGCAAATGAAAATGTGTTTTGGGGCCGGAGGGTTAGCTCAGTGGTTCTGGCACTTGCCTTGCAAGCGCAAGGTCCTGAGTTCAATCCCTGGTAACCACGTATAATGCTGGGTGTGAAGACTCACGCCCACCAGCAATCAATACCACATACCACAGTGCCAGGCATGGTGGCTCACGCCTGTCATCCCAGCACTCAGGAGGCAGAGGCAGGAGGATTGCTGAGTTTGAGGCTTGCCTGGGCTACGTAGTGAGCTCAGAGCCAGCCTGAACTACAAAGCGAGACCCTGTCTCAAAAAAAAAAAAAAATGTGTTTTGATTTTGAACAGTTGGTGAAATGTAGTAAAATGAAAAATTGCTTACTTCCACTTGTAATAAAATGAAAAAGACTTGGCCCTGAGGCTTAGAAGGTTTTCCTTCAGGCACAGTTAAGTGGTCCAGCATCTTCTCTTAGGCACTACTTCGTTCACACTACTTCGTCCCTAAGTGAATAATACCTTTAGAATCATAATACTGAAATTCTCTTTCTTAGCTTTTATTTCCTGGAATTTATTTCTTGAGAATCTGTTGAAGACAATTATGACTACAGACAATTCAAGTCATAAACAATAAGAATGCAAAATTGATGAGATGGCTGAGAGAATTTGGGGGTGAAGAAGGAGGGGCAGTGGTGGGGAATGAAATTGTGCCAATTTTCTCACCTTGCACAACTGCAAACTGTTAAGAGATTTGTCCTCAATTGATGTATTAAGGAATAAATCTACTGGCATCTTAAAGTGATGAAGTTACTACTGTCGATAGTCCTGCAGTCAAGGCTTGGTCTTTGGCCTCGTGGACGGCAGAGGATCTTGGGAGGCAGGGCCTAGTGGGGAGCGAGTTAGGTCACTGGGGTTGTGCCCTTGAGGGGACTTTGACAACCAAGCCCCTCCTGCCTCTCTCTGAAGTCAGCTCTGCTGTGCCGTGTGCTCCCTGCTCCGATATACTGCATTACTACAGACTCAAAGCGGTGTGGCCAGGGAACCATGGGCCAAAGCCTCAAAAATCATGAGGCAAAGTAAACCTTTCCTGTTTTAGGTTGATTTTCTCAAGTGTTTTGTCACAGAAACCTGACTAACACACATAGCAATTTAAAAGCAAAAAAAAAAAAAAAAAAAAAAAAAAAAAAAAAAAAAAAAAAAAAAAAAAAAAAA